>RJWH01005257.1:0-81647 GCA_004363575.1 Solenodon paradoxus | reverse complement strand
CAGAGGCTGCTCCCAGGGGTCACAGGAGGCTAAACGGGGGACAGAGGCTGCTCCCAGGGGTCACAGGAGGCTAAACGGGGGACAGAGGCTGCTCCCAGGGGTCACAGGAGGCTAAACGGGGGACAGAGGCTGCTCCCAGGGGTCAGAGGAGTCTAAACGGCACCAAGGAAGCTCAAGGGGTACAAGGGAATTTCACGAGGTGCAGAAGCAGTGGACGATGGGCAGGGGAGGCTAAACGGGGGCCAGAGGAACCACTACCAGTGGGGAGCAGAGCGGGGGGAGTCTTTCACCAGGGCACAGGTGAAACCTCAGCAGGGCATCTGCCCCACCCCAGATCTGAAGTCCACACCTCCCCTGTGATGTCAAGTGGGGCTTGGGCACCCAGAGGCCGGCCTCAAGGGCCTGTTTCCCTTAAATTTTAAGGAAGATTAAACCCCTAATTAAGGGGTATAAGGAGCCCTATTCTAAAAGGAGAAGGAACATAAAAGTGGAGGTGGCAAGGGGTTTGCACCTGTTCTCTCCTGGCTGTGGTGAGCAGGGGCCGTTCATGGTTCCACAGAAAGAGCCAGAGGCTAAACAGCCATTTTATCACTTTTAATTTATCAAATTTAAGCAATTGGATTCCCTGAATGAAGGGCTATCCGGAGCCCCAGGTCTAACAGGGGGACAAAATAACAGGTGCTGGTAAAGTGGCAAGGGGTTTGTACTTATTTTAATGGCAAGCGGGGCTGGTTCCAGAGAAACGGAGCCAGAGGTTAAAGTTTCCTTAGGAGACTGCCTCTCTGGAGGAGCAGGGCCTCCCAGGTGGCCTCCACATCCCTACTCAGAGGCACTTTGGGGCACGTGAGCCCCCCCTTCTCCAGCCAGACGACTGGACAGCACTATTACAGGCCTCGGGACACTGGGGCTGACCGAGGCTCAGCACAGAATAAGCTGGTGGCGGGGGGCACCTCCCAGTGTACATACTGTATTTCTGTAACATTTGTATATTTCGGGCTTGGGCTGCCCCGTATCGTGGCGGAGGTTGGAGCTGGCAAATGGGGAAGGAGGTTCTATGTCTATTAAATATTTGGTGCTGGGAAACTTATTTATTGATAGCATAAAACAGAGGAAGAGGAGACGGGGACGGGGTGTGGTTCCCGGGTGATTCAACTCCTGTTTTGTATTTTATTTCTGAATAAATGGATTGAGCCATACTTAAGTGGCCGTTTCCGTTGCATCCTGGGCTGGATGGAGCGCAATGTGTCTGAGTATGTCCAGGGGACTGTTAGATCTTCCAGACTTGTCACCTGATGTTGCTTGGTGAATTTGGGACATCCCAGGGAGGCGGCCTTGACAGATTGAAATGTGACCAGCCGGTGCCGGTACCTCTCGGCTGACTTCCAGCCCAGGCGCTTTCCATTCCATCTCCCTAGCCCCTGGGTGTCCTGTCCCAGGGCCCCTACATCCTCCCTCCTAGCTGAATCGATGTCCCACCCCTAGTGGCCAGAGCCGGCTTCACAGGACGGGGACCTGTGAACCTCCAGGTGCTTTCCCGCTGACGTGGGAAAGGAAGGGGTTTTCCTTACCCCTGTATCCCAGTGTGGAAAACTCCACCCCCCCAGCTGAACCCCACAGAACAAAAAGACAACAGAGGACACGTTGTTCCCCATTGTCCAGAAATGGGCTTTATTCTCAGCCAAGAGACAGCAAGACTGCGAGAGGCCAGAGAACCAGAGCTGCCGGCTCGGCACCCTGCGCTGGAGGGAGGGCTGGGAAGGTGGCAGAGGGGGCTGGCGGAGGCTGGCTGTCCACAGGCTGGGCAGGACAGGGAGGCTCAGGGGAGGTGGCTCAGCGGGACAGCGTTCCTTTGTAGTTGGGCCACAAGACTACTCAGGACAGCACAGTGACTGATAGCCATCTATGTGTCTCTATATATGAGTATTTATAGATATTTATAGACCGGCGGGAGCAATACCACAGAGGGACACGAGTTTCACCGACGGTACGCCTGCGCGTGGGCGCACCACTACGACATGAAGTCACAGGAGAGCGGGGCAGGAGCTTTGGGGCTGGGGAGCCACCATCAAGTCACAGAACAGCCATCCAGGCAGGCCGGGAGAGGGAGGTCTCCGGAGAATAGGAGTCTGGCTACAGGTCGAAGGGGGGCCTGGGGCTCTCAGGACGGGACGGACTTGCCTGACCCGAGCGGCTGGCAGTTGGAGAGAAAGCAGAGAAACGGGAGAGAAGGAGGGAGAGAGCTGGTAAGGTGGAAGCAGAGCCGAGGGCAGTGCTGGAGGGGAGGGTTGGAGGGAAGAAGACGCAGCAAGGTGCGGGCAAGGGTTCTGGAAGAGGCAGGTGAGAAGAGCTGGGAGGGAGGAGCTGGAGACGGACGTGGAGTGGCCCTCCCTCTGCCACACACGCAGGACTCTCACACGCCACCAGGCAGTGCACCCACCACTCCGAACACGGGCTCGGCCCACCCCGGCTTCCCTCTTCTCTGCCCGCACCATCTTTCCACCCACCGGCCCACAGCCGCCCCTAGCCTTGCAGGAGTTTAGGGCCGTGAGCCCCAGGCAACAGCCACCGGGCCTGCTGGGGAAAGACAGGAGAACACTGTTTGAACCAGGAGGGCAGAGCTGTATGGATGGCTGGAGGGGACACTGGAGGTCCCTTAGGTGGGCAGAAAGCCAGGAGTCCTCTGAAGGGACCCTGAGGAGGCAGGGAGGGCAGGCAGCAGTGGCCACAGGCTTATAAGTCTAAGAGGGGAGCCTCAGCTGGTCTGGGGACTGCAGGTCTCGTAGGTGAGGCCGGGCCCTTCCTGCTGGGGAAAAGCAGAAGAGCAAGTCAGTGTCGGGGGACGAGTAACAGTGGGTCCTCCGGGGGAGTCCTGTAGCCCAGCCGGGGCAGAACTCGGAGAGGCCGACGTGTCGGGGTCAGCAGACACTGTGTCCCCTGGCTGAAAGGCGAAGCTCACCCCTAAGAGCAAAAGGTCCAGGCCCACAGTCAAGGGCTGGCTGTGAAACTGTCTGGGGCGAGGGTGCTGCCTTCAACTGTGCTCTAATCAGCCGGTGTGTGAGGGAGAGGCGAGGTGCCCCGGCCTGCTCTGGGAGGTGTGCTCTGGGCTGATGTGGACAAGGCCCTCAGGTTTTCCAAAGTCATCAGACAGCTGGAGCCTTCCTAGGTGTGTGTTCCCTTGCTGGCCTCACAGAGGAGGCGGGACTCTAACTTCCTCTGTCCCATCCTGGACTCGATTCCCAGCTCCCCGGCTTGGGACTGGTAGCCCTGGAGCCCAGGAGCACAGCTCAGACGGGAGGAGTGTGGCACTCCTGTGATGAAGTTCCAAGGCCCCTGGCTACCTGAGTCCATTCCCCCACACAATGCCCTCCAAGCTCCCTGCCCCTTCACCAGCCCCAGGAGCTCTCTGCCCGCTCTGAGGCTCCAGTGCGCACCTAGGCTGCCCGCTTGGGCGCGGAGCCTGTCTCCAGAGCTCTCCAGGCTCAGCCATGGAGGTCTCGGGCAGCGGCACTGAGTCCCGAGGCGCACCGAGACTGGAGGTGAGGGAGCTGGCTGGCAGCAAGGGCAGAAAGAGACAGAGAAAGTCTGGAGCTGCAGCAGGGAGAGGAGGGGACCCTGTCTCTGAGGGCCCTGGCACCCGCCCCGTGGAGCTGGTGCAGCAGGGCAGACATACCGTGCATGCAGCGGGCAGAGAGACATGTACCTACCGTGGCTGACGCTCCTCAGGGGTCACTGATAGTGATTCTGAAAGACAGCACGAAATCAACATGGCAGTTCACACGCACGGACAGGGCAGGCCTGGGGGGCACGCACACGCACACGCCCGGGCGTGCACACACATGCTGGGGGGCCCCGCGGCCCCGCATGCACACACTGACACACATGCCTACAAACTGCACGCATCCGCCTGCCCCACCGCCCTCGTGGGCGCGCAGCACGGATCTGGGGCATGCAGCCACGCGCACGCTGAAGCTCACGTGTGGGCTGTCACAACACAGAAGCTCGCCCGCACACAGCAGGCGTTTGCACCAGCTCCCCGCACACGCGTGCCTGATGTACTCAGAGGGCCACTCACTGCTCCAAATGGGACAGGTCTTGCTCTTGTAGCATCCAGCTGTCACTGTGCCGCCCAAGAGCCTTCCCCGGTCCTCTACTGCGCTGCGTCCCAGCAAGTCAAACTCTGCTGTGGGCTTTATAGGCTCTCCTCCTGTCCCACCTTCTGTCCTGGGCAAGCTCTCCGCAGCCTTCCTCACTCTATCTGCGTTCTTCGCAGTACACCCCACACTAAACCTTTGCCCCCGCTGCTCCCCACCCAAGCTCCTTCCTGACGCCCCATCCCCAAAGCCTCATCGTCATCAGCCCCCAGACCTTACTGAAGTCAACCTGTCTTGAAGATCCCCTAGGACTGCCATCTTCCTGGAGGCAGGACATGTTTCCATGGTTAGTGTTTCCTGTGTGTTATGGAGACTGGTGTTGGAGCAGGTCCCAAATCTCACAGGTCCATGTGTCACACCTCACACAGCCTTGGACGTGTCAACTTCCCCTAAGAATCGAAACTCATACTGAAGTTGGCCCAGGGCTCCTTAAACTACATTTGCAGTTCATGTGACATCCCCAAAGCCACCGTCACCTGAGATCCCCACACTACCCCTGGGAGAAAGGCAGGATGCTCTTATCCAGTAGAAGGGCAAGTGACTTGCCTTAAAGGCCCAGGGGGAGCCAGAACCTCTGGACTCGCAGCCCAGTGCTCTAGGCCAAGACCATGCTGCCTGCCTGACCCCATCTGCTTAGGTCATCTGACCCCATCTGCTTAGGTCATCAGACCACCTCAGAGCGAGCCCCGTCTGTTTCATATTGGGCTCCTAGAGACCTGACCCACAGCCCTACCCTCCAGCCATCTGGAATCATTCATCGAAGCTACTGGTCTTGAAATGTTCTTCCTCAGAGAAGGTGGCCAGTGGAAACTGAGTTAGGTCACAGAGTGAGCTTCCTTGTAAGACGGTCATGGATCAAAAAGGTGAAAAAAAGCCAAGAGATGATGTAGAATCCTTTTCCCTGGACATCTCTTGGAATGGGCAACCTTCACCCTTCCTTCCTCCACACCTGACACATTGGTCAGGCCAGGCAGGGCCAGAGGCAGGGAAGGAAGGAAGTTACCAGGTTGCTCCAGGGCTCCCAGATCCCTTTCCTGGCTGCTGCACCTCCTCTCCCAGGCCTAGGTGCACTCTCACACTCTCACACCTGTGTGCACGCCCACACACGCATCACACACCTTGCTGGTCACACCGGCACAGCTTGGCCTCTTTTCCTGTGGACCAGAGAGGGACACTCCCCTGGGGCACCTCAAATCAGGACTGGGAAGTGGGGCATCAGCTACTCTGAGTGTCAGGGAAGGAAACCCCCATCCAGAGAGGATCTGGGTTGGAATCCCCAGCTCACCAGGGGCTGGGAGAGAGAAGTGGAAGACAGAAAGGGGAAAAGGAAGAGGAGGAATGCGATGTGGAAGGCAGAGAAGAGTGAAAAAGGAGGGAAGCGCCATGCAAATGCTGGAAAGAAGAGGGCAGGTGGGATGAACCCCACGGCGGCCCCCTACCCAGAAACGACCACCTTCGGGACTCAGCGCCCTCTGCCGGGCAGGCTCCGGCAACCCTTGGCCACACTTCCTGTGGCTCCAGTACCCGCATCCAAGCACCTTGGATGGAGGAAGGCCGGTTCTGGCAGCCAGAGCTGTAGCTCCAGAATCCGGTCCCATCTCCCTCCCGGCTACGCCCGCTCGGCGGTCGGTCCCGCCACACTCAGCCCCTACTCACCTGGGGACCCCTGGCGGGGCACGGTTGGGGCGCGAGGGCACCTGGGGAGGAGGACCGAAGGGATCAGGGGAAGCCCCCGGCCTGGAGGGCACGGGGGGCGCCCCCCCCAGGGCGGACCCAGCAGGCGGAGGCCCAGGAGCAGGGCCCCGCGACCCGGGCCGGGCTGGGGGCACGGCGGGGGCTCGGCGCTGCGGCGTGGGGCTGGACGTGGGCGACCTGCGGGCGACAAGGAAGCAGAGGACGAGGAGAGGGAGAGCTGAGCGGCTCCGTCTTGGCCCCAGGCCCAGCTCCCAGCCAGGTGCCGGCCACGCCCATGCAGCCAGTCCCGCCCCGCCGCGCCCCAGGTGGTTGCAGGAGTTTAAGCCCCGCCCACAGTGGCGCCAACAATCCCGCTTCACCAAGCCCCGCAGCCAGCGCCCCACGGCAAGCCCCGCCCGCTGCAAGCCCCGCCCCTCTCTAAGCTCCACCCCTTGCTCCAGGTGGGAGCCGCCCCGGTGACCCGGGCGCGCCACTGCCCGGTCCCGGCAGTCCTCCCGCGGGCCCCGGGCTGGGGGGCTTTGAGGCCGTGGGGGCCGGCCCTGGTACCTGCGTCCAGCCGGTACGCTCTGCACCTGCAGCCAGGAGTCGTCCACGGGTGGGGGCATGGGCGTGCTGACAGTGGTCGTGTTGATGTCGCCGATGATGCTGAGTGCCTCCTTTAGAGCATGGTACATGCGCAGCATCTCGTCGCGCCGCTGCGCCTGCTCGGCCGACTCCTCCATCAGTGTGTTCTGGTCCCCGCACGAGTACAGGTTGGCCAGCAGCTCCGAGAAGATGAACTCCTTGGTCTGTGTGGGTGAAGAGATGCCGCTGGGACCCAATGCCAGTCTCTCTCTGCCCGCCCTATCGGGCAGGTCAGGACTGTGCACGGGACTCCATCACCACCTAAGCTCGGAGATCCCCCGACCTCACCCTGACACAGATCCATTAAGGAAAAGTGACCTGTCCAAGATCACAGATCTGGAAGGACATTCAGGACATACAGCCAGGACACCTACTAACTCAGCTCTTTAAGCCTCAGTTTCCTTACATGTAAAATGAAGTAGCTATACCTTTTCCAGGATCTTCATGCTCCACTGGACAAAAACAAGGGAGATGACAGTTTAAAATTTTCTGGACTGGCGCAGCCTGGTGGCCTAATGGATAAATCCACTGGGCGCTCCCCACATAGATCCCAAGGACCTGGGTTTGCAACCCCGGGTCAGGGGCAGCAACCACGATGAACAACTAAATTAAAAATAAAATGTTTCTTCCTCTTCCCTCTTCCCGCACTCTTCCTGCTCTCTTTCCTCTGCTCCCCTTCATTCCTTCCTGCACCTTTCCTTTAACACCAAAAAACCAAGTCACTGAGAAATGAGTCACTACTGCAAATGTGTGCCTGGATTGGGTAAGATGAGTCTGTGTGTAGGGCATGGGTTAATGTTCTCCTGCAAATTCCCAGGTACAGGTGCACCCTGGGGAGTAGTGGTTGGGCACTGTCCATATACATCCCCAGGCCCCAAGCTCCCATCCTGGGGCCAGTGGGACCAACCAAGATGAACAAATAAAATAAATAAAATGCTCCTTCCTCCTCTCTCTTCCTGCCTGCCTCTGCTCACCTTCATTCCTGCTGTACCTTTCCTTTAAAAACAAAATTCCAAGGTAAGACTCCACCCAGGCTCTGGGACACTCACAGTGAGATGCTGAGGTTTTTACACCATGGACCTGTGTCTCATCTGTTTGTTATTCAAGTCTATGTGCCACCAGGCCCTGTGTGACTGTATATGTCATATTCACTTCCTCTTCAACTCTTGTTAGTAGCCATACTTCCCAGAGGAAACAGAGGCTCAGAGACGGTATTTCATTTGCTCAAAGTCACACAGGAAATTTGTGCAAAGTCAGAATTCAAACCTGGTTCTAATTCCCTGGGGCTGTGCCTTTTCACTAAGTCAGGTATTGTAGCGGTTGGGGGCGGGGGGGGCTGTCTTTCAAAAGACAGCCTGGGAGATCTTGGTTCTTTTTGGAAAACACATGAGCATTTTTGGAATAATTTGGGGGTATGAACCTCCTTTTTCAACGTAAATTTTATCAATCCAGAGGGAGTATTTTCAATAAAAATTAAGTGACTTGGGAAAAAGCAGAGGGAAAAAAAGGATGCAAAATAGCTCATCAATCATTTTTAGATCAATCGCATGTTGAAAGAATAACATTTTGGACCTACTGGGTTAAATAAAATATAGTCTTAAAATTAACTTCCTTTTCACCTCTTTTAACATGGTGGCTAAGAAAATGTACGGTCGTATATGAGGCTCACCATATGTTTCTATCAGACAGCACTGGTGTGGACACACACTTCCCTTCCTGGACCTGGTCTCACGGGGCTGACCTGGGCCTCCCCTAGGTCAGCAGGGCCGCCTGCCTCCCTGGTCCCACAAGGGCACCCACCCCCCACCACTCGGAAGTGCACCCACATTGTTGATCATAAGGTGCATGATGGTCTTAGGCATGAGGTCCCGCACGGTCTTGTTGACAATAGCCATGTATGAGTCCACCAGGTTCCGGATGGTCTCCACCTGCCGCTCCAGCTGTGGGTCCATGGAGTGCATGAAGCTGTCGGAGCCATTCTCCTCCGTCTCGCTGGCCTATTGTCAAGAAGAGAGGATATCAGCATGGCTGGGTCCAGGCATCTCCAGGGCCCAGTCCCTAGAACACGGGGCACAGCGAGAAGTAGCTGGTCTGCGCACAGACACCCAGCACCCTTGCATACTCTGGCTCTGGGCGCTGCTTGTCCCAGTGCATCTCTGGTCATCAGAAACCACCCCGCCTCCTTCAGCCTTCTCTTGGCTCCAACTCTAGTGCCTAGAATTTGCTTCAGGCTTCCAGTTTGTAAACTAGGAAAGGAAATCTCCAAGGTCCCTTTCTTGATTCTGATGATCTAGCCAGAGCAGGTGCCAGACTGCAGCGGCCTGGCAGAAGGCAAGGGAGGGGCACACTCACTTTCTCCTTGTCCTGGAGGACCACACCAAAGCCACAGAGGTCACCACAGCAGCATTGCCACCGCCGCCGTCACCAGCAAGCACAGCAGAAGCAGACGCACACGGAGAGGAAAAGGGGAGGGACTGAGTGAACCCAGGGCACTGCGCCCCAACTCTAAGGCAAGAATTGCCATGGTGCCAGAGGAGGCGGTCACAAGAAACCATAGTCACAGCAAGGGGGTGCAGGAAGGTCTATCTGTGGCGGAGAAGGGGACCCATAAAACTGACCCCACCCCAGGGGCAGGAAGGGCCAGTGTGCCTGCTATTTCTGAGCCCATGAAACATGGCATGACTTGGCATCCCAGAGGATGGTGGCCCCAGGCTCCCTCTGAGAAGTAGCTGGCCCCTCCCCTCCCTGCCCGGCTACTCACCCCAACACGCTCGGGGTACACGCCAGCCCTCAAGAAGGAGGCCTTCCAGCTGTCCACTTCCTCCTGTGTCTCGCAGGCCAGTTCCAGCTGCCGGTAATCCTTATAGACATTCCTGCAAGATGGGGCCGGCGGTGAGGGGGGACGGACAAAGTGTGGGGTTTAAGGGCATGCGTGGAGCTGGACTATCACACTTGGCTCCTGGCTTTCCCATTTCCCTCCTGTAGGATCCTGGGGACGTCTCTTCCTCACTCCAAGCCTCAGTTTCCTCATCTGGAAGATGGGTTAATAATGATTCCTGCCTCCTGGGGTCATTATGAGGATTCAGTAAAATGAAGAGCAAGAGGCTCTATTAGAAAGAGACTGAGACCTCCAAAAAGGGGTGTTTATAAGACACTGCAGCCTCTGGCTTGGGGCTCAGACCCTCATAGGCTCCTTCACTGGCTCTCTGGAGACCTCCCTGATTGCAGCTGTATCGAACCCTCATCTCTGAGCAGGAGAAAGCCCACTTGCGTCAGCCCTGCACTGGAAGGAAAGAGGCCACTGGCCCCACTGGACAACACGAGAAAGGGACCGAGCCTGATGGGGGCTCTTCCTTGTCTGCAGTGCCTGGCAGCACAGAGCAGGCACTAAACCAGTGCCCTGAAGGACGGGCAGGAAGGACGGCGGGACAGAGAATGTTGTTTAAAGCTGCAGCAGGAATGAAGGAGAGCAGGCAGGCAGGTGGGAAGAGAGGAGGAAGAAGCATTTATTTATTTTATTCAGTATGCATCTTAGTTGCTCCCCCTGCCCCAGGATGCAAACCCAGGTGCTTGAGATGTATGTGGGCTACGCAGGCTGGAGGCCGTGAACTTCACTGCGACTCCACCAGGGCGCACTGGGCAGGAGATTTTGACACGAAGTCTAGCAGGTTAGGAACTCGATAAATATGTGCCAGAGTCACCCCTATGGCTCAGGCCACTAAGGTGGCCGCGGTACAGGTCATGGAAAGTCTTCGGACCCTCTGGCGCACCCTGGTGGCTCAGGCACAAAGCTGACGGTTAGGTACAGACCATGTAAGGCCCAAGGACCCAGCTTCGTGACCCAGGACTGGGGAAATGAGCATAAATCAATAAATACAAACATAAATAAATAAATAAAATCAAAATTGCTTCCTCCTCCTCTTCCTTCCTCCCAACCTCCCTTCCTTCCTCTTTCTTTCCTTCCTCCCTTTCCTTCCTTCTTCCCCTTTCTTCTTCCCCTTTCTTCCTTCCTCACTCCCTCCCTTCCTTTAAAATGCTTCTTCCTCCTCTCCGGCCTCTTAAGAAAAAACAAAAGAAGTCCTGGGTGATTCAAAGAAAAAATGTGTTAGATGAATGGCTTGCTGTGGGACTTGGGGCAGGTCCCTCTGCTCTCTGGACCAATGTGCTAGTGAGCAGGGACGGGCGGGTGCACAGCCCGGGAGCAGGTACCTCTGCTCAGTGTTGAAAAGAGCGAAGATGTGCTTGCTGGACATGAAACCCTTCTCCACGTCTCGCAGCTTCAGGTTGTCCACGGACAGCATGTATTTCTTCTCTTTCTCCTGTGGGCAGAGGGAGAGCCAGACGTGAGGGTGGAAATGCTTTCCTCCTTCCTAAGCATGCTGGTGGGCACTGAGGTATGGGCCCCCAGAGTGGCCCCAGGCTTCTGGGTCCTGGCCCCTTCGCCCAGCACAGGTGCTGTCTGATGACAGCATGGCCCCCTGGCTCTCTCAGTGGCATCCAATCTATTCTTCCCACTTCCACATAAGCGCCAGAGCCCCGGGAGGCCAAACTGAGAGCAGCTCCCACCTCCCACCCCAAGCAAGCCCCGGGTGCAAGCCTGGCCCGCCGCAGCCAGGGACCCCACTCTCGAGCCTCTCAGCCTCTCTGGCCCAGGCCTGGCTGCTGGGGCCCGCTGTGGATAGGGCTCTGACTTCATTTCCTGACTGTAGAGACAGGGAGGGGGGCCACCAGCCCTATGGCTTCAAAGGGCTGGCTCAGCCCAGTCCCCAGCCCCCCAGCCGCCCATGTGTTAGCAATCAGTCTGCAGAGAGTGAGTTTGTACGTGCGACGTGTGCGTGGTGGTGTGTCTGTGCAAACTGGGGGAAGCCTGAGCACACACCCCACACTGCTGTGTGGCACAGACCCGTGCGCGCACTGGTGTGTCTGAGATGCCGAGCATGGTGTGTGTCTGTGAGCGTGTTTGTCAGTAGTTCACAAGTGCATGACCATCGTATATGTCTGCGTGCTTCCCAGCATGCCTGTGGGCCCCGGGTTGTGGGTGCATGCATTGGGGAAGGCCGCACATACGCTCGCTTGGCCTGAGGTCAGCCAGGAGCCACACGTACAGCAGATGGGTGTGGGTGCCAGGCCTACGTGCACATGGGGTTCAGGGGTCTGCGGAGGGGGTGCAGTTCTGTGGGGAGGTGGGCTTTCTGCTGCCGGACTCCTTGTGCCCACATGCTGGCGCAGGGGTAGGGATCTGTGTGGATTCTGGGCACTCAGGGCTTGGGCATAAGATTCTCCTGGGATTCCAGAATTTAGGAGGACCCTTGCTCCCCTGTCCTGGCGTCATCCTGCCCACCTTCCTCTGCCCCCCACCCCTGCCCGGCCCATCTAGCCACATAAAGCCCTCTTTATGCCAGGCGGGTGGCCTGAGCCCCAGAGGGCGCGGGGGAGGAGAAGAGGAAGTTCCACATGCGGCCAGAGAACATCTGGAACCGTTGGAGGGAGGCCCCCACTGCCGCCACCGCCCTGCGCTTTGGGGTTGGACACTAGGTGGGAGCGGCCTCCTCCCCCACCCCTCCCTTCCTGCCGGCCGGCCCCCTCCCCGGCCCCTCCTCCCCAGCCACAGCTCCTGCTCACCCCTGCCACGTCAAAGAGGCAGAAGGGGAGTCAGGAGCAGAGAGGGGAGCAGAGAGGGGACCACGGCTGGCTGGGCTGGGGCTGAGGGGACAGGGGGGCTGGGGCGGGGGGCTCGGATCGCCAGGAGATGGGGCGAAGCTCCGGCCCGACGGACACACTGCCGCCCGATGGACCAGAGGACACGTCCACTCCGTCTACCCAGTGTTTAGACTATCTGTTCAGGACTCCCGAGCTGTACAGTAGTCTGCACATTGGTTAGGCTGGGCTGGGTCAGACCTCGGCGCCGCTGGAGAGCTGGCCGGCCCCCACCCGCCATCACAGCGCTGACGCCGGAGCTGGAGCGGGGCAGGGCGCTTGGGGGGCACTGGGAGGTCTGGGAGGAGCTGCAGAGGGATGGGGGGTCCACCCTGCTGCCGGACAGGATGGGGGTGCTGATGGTGGCAGAGGAAGACGGTGATGATGGGGGGGCCAGTGAGGGGCTGGAGAGGTGGGTGGTCGCCTGTCTGCCTACAGGGCCCCCCTTGTCCCAAAGACCAGAGGGCTGGTGGCTGGGTGGAGAGGGGGACAGTCACCTCCCTTCACCCCGGACTCCTGAGCTGTCCTAGTGCCAAATTCACTCACATCGCACACGCGCACGCACACGCGCACGCACACACGGACACGCACGCGCACACGGACACGCGCACACACGCGCGCACACAATTTCACCTCGACACCCAGACATCCTCACACCCGAGCTTTAAGTCACACGTCCATGACCACGCACACACTGACACCCAGTCCAGTCCCCTCCCGCCCTCACATCCCAAGTAAGGACATTCTCAAAGACTCCACACACACGCCCTCCCCCTTAGCCCCCTCGCCACACAGCCCCCCGCACTCACATACCCAGCACAGGCAACACCCCAAGAGTCACTACAGGCACAGCAAGTCTGTCCCTGGACACCCCAGACACACCTAGAGGCTCACGCCGCCGATACCCACCTCCAGAAGGCTCAAGCCCCGTCTCCAGCAGGGGGTGCCCCCCCACTCAGCGCTGGTGTCCCCACACCCCTAAACGCGAATGCACGCAAGAAACAAAAAAGACACCTCCCCACGTATGACGACAGGGACCCCCTCTTAGATACACTCCCTCCCCCCAGGGTGACCAGTGTCAGGCCCTCTGCCCCAGGTCACACTGTCCTCCTGGTCTCGTGTAAAGAGCCCCCCGGCACAGGAACTGTGGGGCAGCAGATGGCGTCCTTGACCCACGGGGGCAGTTAGGGACCCCACTTAGGCAGCAGGGCAGGAAGCACCCCCACTCACGCCAGGCCACCTCACACTCCAGCCTTTCCAGGGGCCTTGTGCTCCAGGAGAGGCCGGGGTTAGGGTAATGAGGCCCAGATGGCTTGGTGCCCGTGCCAGTGACAGGACAGAGGGCCCCGCCCAGGTGGGGAGGACGGGGCCCTGCTGGGGCAACTTGGAGGGGTCAGGGACAAAGGAGAGGGTTTGGAGCCCAAAATCACAAGCCTCTACCCCAAGTCCTGCTCCCCTGTTGGGGGTGCCCCAGCCTCTAACAGCCCCCTTAGGAAGAAGGGAGTCCCTTCCCCCACTCCCTAGCCAGCTGGAGCTCATTACCACAAGCCCCCCTCCCAGTCCTCCCCCATCCTCTCTGGTCACCTCTGGAATCCAGATGTGGAAGCCAAATAGTCTCGTTCTTAAAGGAGACTGACAGCAGGGGGGAGGTGGCCCAAGGGTTTGCCGTGCCCCTGCGGGCAGGGATGGGGCTCGGTGGTGTCCCAACAGGGCCTCGTCACTCCTTGTCCCTCAGCCTGGAGGACCCTGGGTATCTCCCCTGGTCTTCCTGGGTCTGGGGGACTGGGGTGTAGGGGTTAACAGGGTGTCTGGCAGCTGGACTGGTGTGTGTCATGGGCCTATGGGGGCCCTGGAGGAGGCGGCACACCCAGGAGCAGGAAAACAGGAAGGCTGCACGGCTGGCGGGGTTGGGGAGGGGCAGCCGGCACCCCTGCCCATCCTCTCTGGGGGGCCTAGGCCCCCCATGACCAGTGGCCCTTACTCACCTCGTCATCCTTGTACCAGGACAGATTCTCGGCGGTCAGCACAAACCAATACTCTTTGGAGCCGCCCTTCATGATGCCAATATTGTTGATGGTCAGCCAGCCCTTGCGGATGACCTGGAGAGTGAGGGTTGGAGGTCAGAGAGCAGGTGCCTGGTTTCCCCGCACAGAGTGGGGCAGGCAAGGAGAGGCCCTCAAAAGCCCAGTCAACCCCAGCTCCTGGAGGCTTGGCTGATCAGGGAAGGTGGAGGCCAGACCTGCCCCAGTCTGAACCACAGTGAACAGAGTGGGAGACAGAGGAAGGCTGTCCTCAACATCAGAGCCATACAACAGGGCATGGGGGCTGGGGTTGGGGTGAGCTCCCCATCCTTACAGCGGTCCAGTGGGGAAGACAACTCTGAGTGTCTTTTCAGCTTAAGATCCAATTTCTTCTCAGACTGGTTCCTGACCTCAGGGACTTTGCACATGCTGTTGTGAGCGCTGCCTAAAGAATACTCACCCTTTGGACAACAGCTCAGAAGTCACATTCTCAGCACCCCCAGCGCCCCCAGGTTCCCAGTTGTAACTCAAGACCCCAACTCTAATCTTTTATCACTCCTTCAAGTCTTCTTCTAGACAATGAGAGGGATTTCAAATTAACTGTGTGGTGTGCGTGTGTGCGCGTGTGCGTGTGTGTGTGAGATTAGCTGTTGATTCAGCCTCTCCTGCTAAATTATCAGCTCTCTTACTCACTGCTATATCCCTGCACCTCGCAGTGCTTGGCAGACAGTAGGTGACAAATAAATACTTGTGACATGAATACATGAAAGCTATAAAAGTAGGGTTCTAAGAGTCTTTGGCCCCAGGCCTTGGACGGGGGTGGGGTCGTAGGGAGTGGGGGCAGAGGGCTGAACAAGAAAGCCGCAGTTCTCTCCCATCTTCTTCCAGGCCAGCCCAGGGTAACGGGCCCAGGTGTCTTCACAGTGGGAGGCAGCTGTGCAGCACTGAGCCAGGGCACACATCAGGCCTGGAACAGTACTCCATGGGCAGAGCCCCCCAGAGGGTGAAGGACCTGCTGCTGCTCCCTCCTGACCTCTTCGGTTCGCTGAGCAAAGCGTCTTTGGAGGCTCTCGGAATCCTCCTGAGACTCCATGCCCCTCTCTGGCAACCCTGAGAGGCCGACTCACACAGCTACCGCCCAGTTGCGGAGCCTCAGCTGTGACCGGGACCTATAGCCCCGTGGCGTCTCTGCCACTTCACCCCAAGGAGCAGAGCTTCCCTAGTGTCTTATCACTGTCTCTGGAATGAAGTCTGCAGTTCACATCTGGCACTTCACAGCCCAGGGTCTGGCCAGCGGCCCTCACCACCCTGCTCCCCGCTGCCCTGCAGCCCTCCCCGCCGCCACCCCTGCTCTGCCCTCCTCCCCGTTCATTCAAGACCCCTCCGGTGCCCCTCCACCAGCCCCTTGCTGGTCCCTTAGTTCCCACTTGTGTGGGCCCTGCCTGCAGGTCCAGGTCTCCAAGGGGCTGAGCCAGGAGCAGAGTCCTGTCCAGGGGCCCATACAAAGTAGGCACCCCTCCCCCAGGACTGGCTGAGCTGCTGGGGGACATGACATGCACTCCTTTCTTCATGCTATGGCGCCCATGTGTGCGGGGCTGGGGGGCTGAGGGCTGGGGGTCTCCTAATAAACAGGACAGACCCAGCCCATCCCCTGGGGGCTTGGGGAGGGAAACAGATTTGGAGCTAATGGCCACACGAGGACTTAGATGAGTACAAAGAACAGGCTCTGAGCCAGCTCCGATCTCTAAGACTGTGTGTACATCTGGGACTGAGAAAGGGTCCTGAAGATTCAGCATCTGGAGGACAGACCAGGTGAGGCTGCACGTGTCTCCTGGGATTCCAGTCATCTCTTTACTCAACTCTGCCATCAGTCTGAAAACGACCTCTCTCATCCATCCATCTCCCAACCAGCCAGCCAACAGGTATTTAAGAAGCACCCATCCGTGCGAGGCCCCTGCCAGGCATTTACCACCCCAGCCCCCGTGGTCTCCCTCTGCCTGAAGTAGGTGCTTAGCTCATGCACACAAATGGTTGGGGAGCAGGGACTGTGTGTGTGGCTAGGCCTTGCCCTGTCTGGAAAGCATGTGTGCCATCAGCGCGCTGATGTCAACCAGCAGCTCAAGCCAAAGGGTGCCCTCCTGCCCCTGCACATCCCACTACAAACGGGCCCCTCCTCCCCATCACTACACACACCAAGAGCCCCAGTCCTGGTACTCACCAGAATCTCATCCTGCAAAGAGGTAACCATAGCAACCACGAGAAGCATCGGGAGAGAGGAGACAGGGTTACTGAGGCAGAGTGGGAGGCTTGTGGCTGGCAGCTGACAGGCTCCCTGGCCCCCGTGGGACCCTTCCCCTCAGGGGAGGGGTCCTCAGAGCTTGGTGTCCATCCAGCACCCTCCATCCCTCGGGCTGAGGCCTTAGGGCTCACTCACCTGGTTCCCTGAAGCCTTCTTCTTGTTCATCTGGCTGCTTCTCTGCTGAGCACTAGGGAGGAGAGGGGGGAGAGTCACAATTTCTCCTCTCAAGAAGTCCAGCTCTACTGTCGCTGCTCAATGGGCACTGGACCCTGAGAGCTGACCCAGTAGGCCTGGGTCCTACACACACACACACACACACACACACACACACACACACACACACACACACAATTCACTCTCACACTATGTGTCATCTCTTCTGCCTGGGGAGTACTCACTTGGCAAAGCCTATGAAGTCCTCATGGTTGGTGTTCATGTAAGCCAGCTCAATATCTATGAGAAGCATGACCTTCAAGACACGAAGCAGGCAAGTGGAAAACATGACACATTGTTTAAATGCATGAAAATCTGGGAGAAACATACTTGTAGCACATATTGAATCCATAACAAATAAATCCATAATCCATCCATTCATAATAGTAGCCATAATAAATAAAGAGTTTCTACAAATCAATAGTGAATGATAAGAACCACAGATCAAAATGGGCAAACAGGAATGGGTAGTTCATAGCAGAAATGCCTATAACCAATCAGGGTTTATAAAAAATGCTTACCCTCATTAATAAAGAAATATAAATAAACATAATGAGATTCTTTTTGAACCTATGAGATCAATAACTATTGATCATAACCACTGTGGACCCAAGTGTGGAAAATGACTCTCACGTACAGTGGGTGGAGGTGCCAACTGGTACCCCTGCTCGGAGGGCAATCTGGCAATATTTAACAACATAAAAACACACAATTCTCTCTTTGAACTGTATCTCACTATTAAATTCATTGAGTTTACATACAGGATGTTCAGTGTGGTATGGTTACAATGAACAAAACAGGCCTGGCCCTTCCCCATGGACTTTGGGAGAGAAACAGAGAAAGTCACAGCCATCAGAAGGTGAAATCGATCCTGGGGGCCTCTGTGCCATCAAGGACTCTACAGCTGTGCAAGAGTGAGGACAGCGTCTAGGATCTGGTGTGGAAGATCCGCTTTACAAAGGGTTGAGCGTGAGGAGATTCATAAATGAGTGGAGATGAGAACCAAGAGCCTGAGGCAAAAGCCGGGTTCGGGACAGTGGAGGGGCAGGGGGCACTCGAGGTTTAGCGGGCATGGAGCTTCTGTGTGGGGAGATGAAAGGATCCTGGAGACGGATAGCGGTGATGGCTGCACCGCAGTCGGAATGGAACGAATGCCACTGAGCTGTACACTTTAAAAAATGGGTAAAATGGTTCAGCTTACATATATTTTTTTCCCCAAAATAAAAGGGAGAGAAAGAAGTGGAGAAGTGGAGAGGTGGTATGAGGAGACAGAAAGGGACTCAGACAGAGAGACAAGGTGGAAAGGAAGGAAGAGGCCTGGGGAGTGGCGATGCCCCGGGCTCACCTGCTCCTTGGTACGGCCCTCGCGTTCCCGGATGTGAGTGGTCACGATGCGCTCCATCTCCTCCCGCAGCCTCGGGTACTGCTGGAGCTGGGAAGGGTGTGAGGGGAGAAAGCCACGTACACAGGGGGCACAGGCAGAGCGCACCCGCCCGAAACCAGGGGCATGGAGTGGAAGGCACATACAGAATGCCCGAGACGGGAAGAGAGGCCCGGGGTCCCAGGAAGCTGATGGCACCCTTTCTCCCAAATGTGGGTTCCAAATGGCAATTCAAGGGTCTTGCTGATTCCAGGCCCTCTTCACCGAACTACCTGGGCAAGGGTGGGTTTCCATGAGCAGAAATGCCATGGAAATCGGCCTGCTCCTTGGCTGCCATCTTGGTGGCAGCCGTCTTGGAAACAGACAGATTTGATTGGGGTCTTGGGGACCGTTAGGTCCCAAAGCTTTCGCCAGCCCTCAGGGCTACCCCTTGCCTTCTCGTAGGCTTAGAGGGACAACAGGCTAGGAATCAGGCAGGGAACAGCCCCAAGATTCTATCCAGGGAGGATCTGGGGAGGGCAGGGCCCAAGGTGCCAGTTGGCCTCCTGAGTCAGGCTGGGGACAGGCAATGCTCCTTGTCAGAGCTGGGGAAGGGGACAGGGAAAAGCAGCAGTCACACAACAGGACATGCAGGAGCCACAGGCATGGGCATGCGAGGACAAGAGGGGAGCATGCGGAGCAGGGGTGCCAGCGGCATGAGCAGTACCCCGCGGGGGCCTGGCTGGGCCCCGGGCCCTCTTGGTAGAATCCACCCAGTTTTGCCTCCCTTTGCATGCCCCAACCTGGCACCATCGCCCCTTGCCACGTTTGCTTGGCTCTGATCTGAGCAGCCAACCTGTCTTGACCATACACTCCCTTGGGGAGGGAGCTCAGCGGCACCTGTTTACCCGACTTTACCCACTGAGGCCAAGGAGTTGTCTGAACCCTTCCCCTCTGCCTGCGAACTGGCCCTCTGTTCAGCCAGGCTCTGGACAAAGCCCAGCTTGACTCATTCTCCTTCAAGACTGTTGGCTTCCATCTCCTCTGGAAAGCCTGCCCCAACCACCCTGAGGGCCGGGGCCGGGGCCTCGCTGTGCATCCCGTCCAGGACCTCTGTCATCAAACTGGGTTGCAACTGCCCTGAAGACAAAAGTGGGGCTGGGTATAGCACCAGGGCTCAAAGAGAGCACGTTGAAGGATGAGAGAATGAATGAAGGATGGATGGCTTTGTCCTCCTTGCCAGGGTGAGTGGACACTGGTTCCTCTGCCCTCTGGCTCATGAGCCAGAAACTCCTGTCTGAGCTCCTGACGGTTGGAGTTCTGCCACAGGGAGCTTCGGTCCAGCTGGCCCCCCCTCCCTACTTCATGGCCAGGTGGGGTCCGGGTGGGCAAAGCTAGAAACCACTCCCTGCCCCTCTTCCAGACTTGGTTCAGGACCCCTTCTTTGTAGGAAGAGAGCTGGAGGTCAGAGTGCCTGGGTCACAAGTTCCAAGGGCAAGATGGAGGCCAAGGAGATGGATAGGGGACAGAGGCAGGAGGATGGGGAAGAAAGCAGTACCCTGGGGGTCAGCCCGGGAGAGGCAGACATGAGAGACGCCACATCGTGACTGTCCGGTGGCTGTGCAAAGGGTGTGGCTGATGTGGCCAAGCGCAGGAGACCTGGGGGGGAGGCAGCCTGAGACCAGGGGCTTAAAATGCTGGCTGGAGGGATCCAGCAGTGCCTCTGCCAGCTGGGGCTCGAGGAGGGGAGCCTACGCCTCACAGTCTCGAGGTTGAGTCCCGGCCCCCACAAGGTGGTCCCAATGCTCCCTCCCAGGGTGGGAGCGGGGCAGGGCAAGGAGGGGGAGGAGGGAGCAGTTTGCCAAAGAGCATGGCCGGTTCTCCCACCCACTGCCTGCATGTGACACTGTCAAAGTTTTCCACGTGTCACACAGGACCAGGCAGCCTCAACCCCTTTGAGAAGTTCTGTTCCCTTTGAGCATCTTTTTCCATTCTGGCTGCCTCTCAGCATTTCCAGGACTTTTAGCCAGTTTTTAAAAAGAAACTTCTCTCTCTCAGCCCTTGGCTGAGTAAGCGGGGCCAGCCTGGAGAGCACCCGTTAGTGGTCAGGGACGCAGCCCCGGGACTCTGCGTTCAGAGTCAGCCCCTGCGCTGCCGACTCTCCTTAGAAAGGTGGGAGCCTGTTTTGTCAGGTGTAAAATGGGGTAAGAATGGCTCCTGTCCTCTAGGGCTGGTGGAAGGACTGAGCGGCACATCCAGTGCTCAACCTTGAATTCTAGATTTTATCCAGGGGTGGAAATTAATCCCCGCAGAACCAGGCGTGATGAGAGCTGAGTATTTATCAACCCTCTGGCAGGGATGACTTGAGAACTCTTGGGGGTAAAAAAAAAAAGACAAAAATTCTTTGCCAAGTAAAGAAAAAATAGTTACTACCCATTACATAAATCAAAAGGCCAAAGGTAGTTTTCTCAAATAATTGAAAAGGTTTCCTTTTTAAAGGTTTTCTGATCACTTTTCCTGCTCACAAAAGTCATTCAGTTTCACTGTAAGAACTTGGAAGATGTGAATTTGTGAAGTAGAAACGGAAATATTCCTATGTCCCCCGTCCTCTCTTAAAATAATGGTTAGCAGTTTGGTGAATCTGCTTTTGGGATTATATATATTTTTTATATGTATTTATATAATACATATATTATATATATACACACACACATATTTCCTCTCAATGCTACACATTTTTTTCTGAAACCTGATTTTTTTTAACAATATGTTGTGAAGGGACATGGGAATGAGAATATATGTGCTTTGTCCTCTTAACAGCTATAGTTTCCCATCGTCTGTGCGATACTTTATATATAATCAATCCGTTCTTTATGGCTATCTGGGTTGTTTCCAAAATTTTACCATTTGCAATAACTACAGCTTTCCTTTTGGAATGCAATTCAGCAAAGTGGTTCATCGTTTTTAAATGTTTCTAGTAATCAGTCTTCTAGGAATCTATCCTGAGGAAATAATCCTAGAGAAAGAAAAGTAAAACTCTTTCACACAAAGAGGTTCACCACCAGGTTATTTATATTACTGAAAAATCGGAGACCACGGGGACCTATCTAATACCACCCAAAATGCAAATTATTAAGAAAAAAAAGCAGGATGTTGATATAATCACAGTATGATTACCCAACAAAGTAAACACACCTACATATAGGGGGAAATAAAGGTTTGGAGGAATAAATTGGTGAAAAATTTTCTGAGTACAATCTTGTAGAAGTTACCCAAACAGAATATTCACATCCATTGAATTGGCTAGGCAATCCTGTATCTAGAAATTTGTCCTAAAGAAACAATAGGATAGGGCAAGCCCTGGTGGAGCATCAGTTAGGTCTGCCACCTCTGGAGGAGTGCAGTCCACGTACATCCCAAGGACCCGGAGTCATGTCCCAGGTCCCGGGAAACAACTAATGTGAACAACAAAATAAAAAGCTTCCTCCTCCTGTCTCTTCCTGCCTGCACCTTTCCTTAAAAAAAAAAAAAGAAAGAAAGAAAGAAAGAGAAACAATAGACTGAATACTACAAACAGATCTATGAAGATGTTCACTGCAGCAGTTTGCAAAAGAAGAAAACAGCTCGAAGCCACCTAAACGTTTGCCTGTAGGACACTGATTCTGCAACGATGCCACATGTCTACCATGGGACATGATCAGCAGTTCAAGGGCATGATCTGTGGGCAGCTCCATGAAATGATTCCACTACACTGCTGGACAGAAAAGAAGCGATGCGGATCAGAGTGTGTGTTCTTGTGAATGAACTCACTTCGGTGAAGGCTGGCGTCTCTTTGCAATGAATTCGGAAGGTTGTTTCTAGGACTGCGGGGTGACAGGGACTTCTGTGCCTGTGTCGTTGGAATACTCGTACATAATCACGTGTGAGCAGAACAGAACCCACACTGATCATTTCATTTTTTTAAAGGCATGTATTTGCAGGAAAGGTCCAGAAATCTCAACCTTGGTTTTCTGGAAAAGAGGGGGCATTGACTCCTTTGTCCTCTGGCCTTCCCCAAAATTTCGGACACTGAGAACGCCCAGGATCATTAACACTGAATACCGGAGTGTCATTGCTACTGCTCTGTCTTGTCTTCTCGTGTAAAGAGAGTGTTAAAGAAACGCTGTATTTGTAAAAGTTTAACCAAAGTAAGAATGTGTTGCTTAGTATCCACGCTGCACTGCGACCACAACGTCACTGTCATGGTAAAGACGGCGCAGGAGGGCGCCACCCTGGATCACAGCCCACTGGAGCAGCGCAGAGCGGACACTGCTCATTTTAGCCCCATTAGGCACAACCTGGTCCGAAGTGAGACAGGACTGTGAAAGGGCGCACGTGACCGGAGACAAAGAAACTTATTTGAAACATGAAGTTAAGGCAGAGCGGCCTCGCCCCCCCAGCACAGGGAAGGGTTGCAGCTTCCGGTGAGGCTGGGTTCTCCCCCAGAGACTCTGATTCACTCGAGTTCTAGGAAGTCTCCCCCAGGCAACTGAATCTCACGCACTCCCCTGAGAAGAACTGCTTCAGACGATCTGGCTGCAAATCCTCAAAATGCCCAAAAGCAGACAAATTGGAAAAAGGCATCTAAAAGGTCACATGACTCCAAAGAGGCTGCCCCAGTCGCATACGTAAGGGTGGCTGTCATGGGAGCCACTCAAGATGCCTTGGGTTACATTGGTTTCTGAGGACAGGGACAGCTCCCCCCGACCCCCAGGAGGCCCAGATTCCAGATCCTGTCCCTCAGCCTCCCTATCTGAGTCCCATTCTGCTTTTCCTTTCTGAGACTCAGTTTTATCATCTGTAAAATGGAGATAATACTTGCCTACTTCTTAGGATTGAGAGAATTAAGTCAGCTAGGAGGGCAAGCACAGCCCACGGCTTGGCACACAGTAGATGCTCAATAAACAATGGCCATCTCCTTATCAGCATCATTGTCACTGTCATTTGGGTGGAAAGGGGCCACTGAAGATGTTTGGGTGGGAGCCAAGTCTTGTGGCAGAGATGGGACCTGAAGGGATCGGGAAGGCAAGTAGACCAGGGCTGTGAGTTGGCACGAAACTCAGGGCCAGGAGTCACCCAGCCCGCACGGGCTCTGGCTCCACGTGGGTGGCCAAGAGGCTGCCAGGCCTGCTCAGCAGACCAGACCGTTCTGCCCACGGGAAGAGAAAGGCCGTGAGGAAGGGCCAGTCAGGCTCAGCCCCGCCCAGGCGGCCGTCCTACCTTTTCGCTACCCTTTCTGATGGTGGCCGTGAGTTCACTGACCACCATATCCACACACTTGATACTGGGCTCTTTGAGCTTCTGCACCTGCTTTTTCACTGTGGCTTCAAAAGCGAGGTCAGGTGTGAAGAGGCCCGTCCTGCACCCGGGAGGAGGGGACAGGAGGAGGAGCAGCCGTGGGCGGGGAGGTGAAGGGGCGCAAGAGCCAAGCAGGATCAGGGCCCAGGGGTGAAGATGGCACAGGCATGGGGTCAGAGAGACACCAACACAGAGAAAGACAGAGAGAGAACAGAAGACAATGTGAGCACGGGGCCAGGCCCTCCCTGAGGCCTCCCGGGGTTGGCACCTCCCAGGTGCTGCCAACGCCCCTGCACCCCCTACCCCAGGGCTTTGTGGGTGGGGTGGGGTGGTTCTGAGAGACCAAGCCCTGTTCCATACCAGACCCCTTACTGAGTGCGGATCCTCTCCCCAGAGCCCCTTCCTCATCTACACTGGGCCTGCCCTCTCTCTTTTCCAAAGCTGTCTTTGTCCTAGCCTTGGGTCCTCCTAAGGTGCTGATCCAGATCAGGACCCCACCCACCCCTTCTCTTCTTTTCTAGGTTTCCCAGCACCTTCCGAATTCACTTCGTCCTAACTCCATAGGGCAGGACATTCCTTACTTCCACCAGGGTTGCTACATCCAGTTGCCCAGGCTGAGCACTGCTCAATTCCAGGCGGCTTCATTTGCATAGACTGCGGTGCAGATGCCACCTCCTGGAGGTGCAGAGTAGCTGCCTGACCTCCGCTCTCCAGCTCCCTGCGCTTCCTGGCTTCCTGACTTTATTCCTCTTAAGGGGCACCTTTACTTCTCCTCAAAGGGGTCTGGAGGAACTCAGCTCAGAAAGACAGAGAGAAGAAAGACAGAAAGAGTGGAGGTGGTGAGAGAGAGGGGCCAGGGCAGCGTGGGGAGAGAAAAGGAAGGGAGGCGGGGCAGTGGAATCAAATGAGCACTGGATTTGGAGTAACAGCTCTGCCACCTGCTAGCTAACATTACCTCAGGCAAGTTGCTTCACCAGCTAAGCCTCAGTCCCTCTGCTGTGAAATGGGCGCCATCCTCCCTACCCCACCCTGCTCTCCTGGGGTGGTTCTGTGAGGCTCAGACAACACAGCAGATGGAAGAGGGCTCTGTCCCTGGAGGAGCGGATGTGGATGGAGGGTCCTGAGGGAGGGTCTTGAAAATGCGAAAGATGAAGAACAGTAGGGAGTCGGGGTACCTGCTAGACTGGGGTCCTCTACACCCCTCTGGCCACAAAGGTCCCCAGAGCAGCACCCAGGAGGCCCTGATCTCGCCTGTCTCCAGGGCCAAAGTTTCCCCAAGGCCGCAAAGATGACTCCACCTCTGAGGGCAGAGGGGACCCTGGGTCCCCTCAAGGCCTATTTTCCGAGCTGAGTGAGCGCATGGTGGGCTCTCACGGTGGATAAGCCACCACCAAATCTGTCTGACCAATATCAGATCCCTTGGACCCCCAGGCCTGGGAGCCAGGGGTGGGTGAGGCCCCCCCGGAGTGTGCCCGTCCTGGTCTGTGGTGGCCTGCCGCCCCCTCCCCGCTGAGGTCTGTACATGCTACCGAGGAGGCAGTGGGGGACGTGGGGAAGGAGGGCCTGGCAGCAGTGCAAGACAGGGGCAGAGGCGGGGGGCTGGCGCAGGCCACCAGGTTACCTTCTTGGTGCACTGTCTAACGGTGCTGATTAGCTCCGAGATAACCATGTCCACACACTTGAGACACGGTTCTCGGATCTTCTTCACCTGCTTTTTCACAATGGTCTCAAAGGCCATGTCTGGGGTAAAGAGCCCCGTTCTGAACGCCCGGAGCGGGAGAAGGGCACAGTGTCACAGGCCAGCTCCTGTCAGGAGGGCCAGGCCAGGGCCCTGCTCTAACCCCCTGAGCGCTGGCCTCCAGATCCCGCCCCCCATGACTCCTGTCCGGACTTCAGCATTCCCATCTGTAAAATGGGCAGGAGGGGTTCTCATGAAGGGCCGCCGGTCGATGCTCTTTGGGCTCAAGAGCTGTGTATATCTGTCGTCTATGTCATGCTTCCTCTTAAGATTCTGCTCATGCACAAGGTTCTATGGGCAAAAATGGTCTGAAAATGGCCAAGCTGGGTTCTCTTAAGAGTCTTTCCAGGAATAGAGCATTTTATTTTAAGACTAGGAGAGAGAGATTCGCGCCCGCGCCCCCTCCCGGGCCTTGGCCAATGCAGTTACCAATCTGTAAAATTCCATGCCAAACCTTGGAATTGAACCCACAGGAAAGCAAGGAGATTTTGTTCACTGCCTGGCACAGAGCAAGTGCTTTCACTGTGCTCGTGGAAATGGTTAGTTGAATGAATGCCGTGAAGACCTGGGTCCCTGTTAGTCTAGCTCCCTCCCTGCCCCACAGGCCCTGGGTTAGCTACAAGGAGGGACATAGGCTAATGGGTTCTGGGAGGTTGAGCGGCCCTGGACCGTCCGAAAGGACACAGACCAGTACTTAGGTGCCCTGGGCCATGGTCAGTGGCTTGGGCAGCTTGACACAACTACCACAGGACTGGGGGGGAGCTGTCTCACTCCGGGGATGGACAGGCATCCCAAGCCCAGAGACCGCTTCCTGGGACACCTTAGTCCTGGGCTCTGCCCAGCTGCTCCAGCCTCCAGGTTCAGCTCCCAGAGACGGCAAAGGAGAGAGGGATGTTGCCAGGCCCACCCACCTCACCAGGCTGGAGCCTGCTGAGCTGGGAGCTAGAAAATCAGGATGAGGGGGTCAGGGGCCAAGGCTCTTGCACCTTCCCAAGAGATAGTCACTGCATCACCCCCTGTGCCTCTGTTCTAGACCCCTCTGCCCTCTGGGACTCAGACCCCCTCCCTGGGCCCAATACGTGCCTAATGCCATGGATATTCTTGATGGCATAGCTGATCTCTTTTCGGAGTTCCTTCTCGTCAAACTCCATCTGTGCAGGAGAACAAGAGATGGCTGCTGAGAGTCTGACCCCCCTGCCAGCGAGGCCAAGACAGGGGCCGGCCCACTCCCAGGACAGCACAGGGCCTCTCGTGGGGTCAGCGAAGGTGTGAGGAGAGTCCCGGGTGGGTTGCAGTTGGGGCTGTCCTGAGCTTTCTGCCCCTGGGGAGCCTGTCCTACCTTGACCAACTCAAAAGGGAAGCGCTCGTGGAAGATCCTGTTGATGCGGGCTCCCCCTGACAGTTCATAGGTGTCAATCTGGTCCCCAGAGCCTTCAATGCGCTTCTCAAAGTCCACAGCAAACTGCTGGACCATCCTGGGGGCGAGAGCGGTGTGGCCTGAGGGACACAGCAGCAGCCCAGGGGAGGCAGTAGCTCTGGAGGCCTGCTGAGGGGGGTCAGGACAGGGAGGTGCTCACTGCAGCAGGGCCTTGGTCTTGCGCGCTGGGTCATCAGGGCGGAAGTTCTTGTACTCGTCCACCTCCTTCTCGATGGACAGCAGCTGGCTCTGCAGTTTGTTCCGCAGCCCCGGCAGTGTGTCCCGGATGTGGTTGGTCAGTTGCTGGCGGTGCAGGTGAGACAAGAGTGAAGGCCATGGCCACAGAGCCACCGCCCACAAGGCCACTCAGATGCCTGGAGGGCAGCCCCAGGCCTGCCCACGCTGCCCTGCAAACCAGGACAGGGCCTGGCACACAGCAGGTGCTCCTGAGAAGTCTGGATTGAATTAATGTGGGACTCACTGAGGTTTCAACAGAAGCCCGGGGGTAGTTTTTATTTAACATTAGCTGACTTTTGACTGTTTTTTGATGCCAAGAGGCCATTGGAAATGAACAGGCAGGGAAAGCTGGATGGCTGACCCTCATGCCCTCTGGGTTTAAGACGTCCTTTCGGTAACTCTCACGCTCTGGGGCTAGATCCTCCTCTGTGGCATCTCCCTGAACTTGTCCTCTGACCCCATGGAAAAGGGTCTGTTATCATCCCCGCCAATTTATAGATACAGAAACAGAGGCTCAGAGAGCTGGAGCGTCTCAGCAGGAAGTGACAAAGCTGGGACTGGAACCCAGGTCTTTGGCTTCCAGAGTCCCCAGGTCTGCTCCTGTGCCACGACGCATTTCCCACTGCCTCCTTCCCCTCCCCTCTCTCCTCCCTCTCTCTCTGAAGCACACACACATGCACACGCATACAAACGCACACGCATACGGAAGATAAGAAACATTCTTAGGAAACCCCTGGGATCATCTGTCCCGGTCTCCAGGCCAGCCTCTCCCCATTTCAAAAAGAACCAAGGTCTTCAGCTGAGTGCACTCCAACCTGCCCCAAGTCCAAGTCCTGGTCCATGCCTCCTTCCACAAAGATCTCAGTCTTCTCTCCATCCTTTGGGGTTCCAGGGCTCCCCCAGCCAGGCTCCAGACAGGGGACGATCAGAAAACTTCTGCTCCCCCCACCGTGGGTCTGTGGGCAAGGAGCTTTGCTTTCCTGGGTCTCATTTGCGCCTCAGTCATGCTAACCTCTGCAGGACACCCTCACAGACACTTCACTGCTTGTGTCCTTGTGCTGGCTTCCCCGGGCCTCGCCCTGGCCTGCACCCCTACCTGGTTGAGGACCTTCTGCAGATAGGGCGTGCCCATGCGGTCAGCCAGGTGGCGGTAGGATGGGTGGGAGAGGAAGAACTTGCGTTCGGCACCCAGGGCGGCTGTGATGTCTTTCTTGCCATCAATGTCCTTCTGGCTCCGGTTCACCACCCCAATGTAGCCTGTGGATGGGGTCAAGGTCAGGGCAGCTGGTCTGGCAGGAGGGCAGCGTGACGGGAAGGGTAATGGAGCCGATCTGGGGAGTGCCCTGCCAACCTCTGCGCAGGGGAAGTAGCTTGTTCTCCAGCACATCACGGGCATCTGTGCCCTCGTCCATCAGGTCCAGCTTGGTGATGACCCCGATGGTGCGCTGACCTGGTGTCCAACAGGAGAGTGGTCTGCACGTGCCCTTGCCTCACTCACAGGAGACCCCATGCACTCCCACCACCACCCACCCTGCTCCCCATCTCCCTGGAACCCCTCCCCCACCCACCGCTGGCCTTCCCCCCACCCACCCACCCGCATTCATTCTCCACCCCTTGGCCAACCCCGGACCCCATTACTATGGCTTAGATTCTGGCCCCCGCACCCCGGGTCTTGCACGTCCCCGGGTGGGAACCCACCCTGCGGGTCCACCTCCTTGGCGATCTTTAGGGCATCGGAGTTGGCCAGGTCAGAGTTGGCTGGGGACACAGCCAGGATGAGGCAGTTTTCCTTGGTGACGAACTGCATAAGCATGTCCCGGATCTGGAACTCGATGTCAGCAGGTTGGTCACCCACCGGGACCTTGGTCATTCCGGGCAGGTCCACCAGGGTCAGGTTCAGCACTGGACAGGGAGGCGAGAGGGCGGGCTTAAGGCGAGGGGCGTAGCCGTGGGCGGGCGGGTGAAGAAACAGGGCGGTGCTTAGGGAGGATCCGCAAGAGAGCCGACCACAGGTGGGCGGGGCTAGGGAAGATGCGCCAGCCTAGAGCGGCGGCCCTTACAAGTGGGCGGAGTCATGGTGGGTGGAGCTTGGGCTAGGACGCGCGAGGGTGGGTCGTTGCGGGGGCGGAGTCTGCCGGGGGAGAGGAGTCCGCTTAGGTGTGCCAGTAAACAGGCGGGGCCCAGAGTGGTCTCCTAAGGGGCGTGGCTAAGCGCAGGAGCCCTGATGTCCCTGCGGAGCCAGGTCTCCTCACCATGCGGCGAGTAGACGCGGAGATTGATGGGCACCGGCGAGATGCCCTTGTTGGTGCCGGTGACCCGGTCTGTCTCAGCCTCGATCTCCAGGCGCACCTCCTCGAAGTCGGTGAATTTCTTTCCTTTGCAGTGCAGGAACTCGGCATATTCTGCCCCAGAAGCGGGGAGATTGGGACAGAGGCATCACAGCCCGGAACCCACCTGGGTACCAACTCCCGCAGGGAGCGCGTGCGCACCCACACCCACAGCCTCTCCTCCGTTCCCCGGCCCACGACACCATGTCTCCGTTCTGCATTTTTATCCCCACTGTCGAGATGGGGAGTCAAGGCTCAAAATTACACAAGCAAGTTCAGTGGCCCCGCTGGACCTCTCCCTGGCGATGGGATGCGGACGAGGCCCTACCTGTGGTAGCATTGACCAGCTGTAGGACCAGGGGGCGTCGGGTGACGATGCCAGATCCTCGGGGCAGGAAGTCCCTGCAGTAGAGTTGGGGGTAAGAGTCGGGTCACGTTCTAAGGAGGCTCCCTTTGTCCCCGAGGCACGGGCCCTGCCATTGAGAGCTCCTAAGTTTCCTCTAAGGCCCCCCGACTCTAGCTGAAGGGCTTCATGTTACCAAGGGAAGAAGGCAGCGGAGAAAGGTGGGAAAGTCCTCCCCCAGCTCCCAGGGGTCACAGTTTATGCATCTGATCTGTATAGACAAGAATAACTGCAGACCCCACTCAGGGAGGCCCCGTGTTGGTCGTAGTCATTCCTCCTGGGAGAAACTGAGGCACGGGGTGTCGAGTAACCACCAAGAGTGAACCCCAAAGAAACAGCTGCACTTCCTACTCTCCTTTCTGCTGTGAGGAATGGCAACACTGCACTTTCCCGTGCCAGGCCCCGTCTTGGGGGTGGAAGGACAGAGGAGACAGGAAACAAAAACCAAAAAAACAAAACCATGCTTCTTAAGCTTCCAAGCCAACGCTCTGCAGGTAATACCCAGGGACTCCACACAATTGCCCCACGAGATAGGGGGCTGTCCCCATTTTACAGATGAGAAAACTGAGGCTCAGAGGCATTCAGGCTGCTCAGCCAGTGCTTAGCACACCGTAGATCCAGAGCTATCTGATCCATAGTGAAAGCTCCTTTGATGGATGGGGTGAAGGGGTCCCCTGATCCCCAGGCATCTATTTGTGCCAGGATCAACCTCGGCAGTCCTTTTAACTCACTCCGTGGGCACCGATTCTCTTAGCCCTGTTGGCTCTTCCCACCTCCCCACCCAGCTCCCCACCCAGCACCCCACCCAGGCCGGCACAAGCAAAAGGGTGGAGCCTTCTTCAGGGATCAGGCTACTGGAATTTGTGGTCATGGGATCTTAAGGACTCAGTAAAGGGGCACAGATTCGAGCCTGAGGGATCGATCAGAAGTTTCCCGAGTCATCTCACTCACGGAGAGGCACATGGAGGCCCAGGAAGCAGAAAGGATACAGTCAAGCTCGTCCAGGTTGGGATAGAATCAGACAGAGGAAGAACCCAGGTCTCCTGCCCCAGCCTGGAGCCGGACCCAGACTCGCAAAGCCTGCTGCACCCCAGGACAGAGCACTGGGGAACACCAGAGAAGGCCCAGTCTTCTGCATACAAGGTCTTCTCTTAGGACTCCAGAGAGAGGCCTTTTCCATCTGACATCCTCACCCTGCCCCACCTCTGGGGAGAATGGTGGCTAATGGGGAAGAGCCAAACACTATAATGGAGAAAGAGAACAATGACAAATCCTGCATGTATTCCTCATGGCATCCTAGGTGCCAGGACTTTTCACTTTTGCAAGACTGAGCTGCTGAAAGGCAAGGCCTACATGGTTCTGCCCATCAATGTGTCCCTATGCCTAGGACAAAGCTGAGTACATAGAGCTCGTTAATAGGCACACCCTGGTGGCTCAGGTGTTAAGCCTATGCTGCGGCGCAGTTCACATACAGCCCAAGGACCCGGGTTCACAGCCCAGGTCCAGGGAGAACAATGGAAATGAACAAGTCAAATAAATAAAATGCTTCTTCCTTTCTCTTCTTTCCTGTCTGCTTTCTTTCCGGCCTGCCTTCCTCTTAAAAACACAAAAAAGAGGTTGACTCTCCAAGTCCTAAAAAGAGTTCTCGTGATACAGACATTGTCATTTCACAGATGAAGCAAGTGAGGCTGAGGGAGAGCACAGCTAGGGCTCAACCCTGAGTGTCTTTTGCACTCCAGAGCCTGAGAACGCCCCAAACTCTGCTGCCCCCTAAGCCAGACTTGGCTTTTTATGTAATTCAATTAAAATTAGTCTAGGACCTATCTGCGCACAGCTGCTCTGTGCCAGGCCCTGTGCCGGGCCCTGGGGATGGGAGATGATGAGTCAGACAGTTCCCCAAGCCAAGGCGCTCTCAGTGCGGTGCGGGAGACAGACGAGTAAACAGATAATGCAATGCAGTGTGACATGTGCTGGAACGGAGGCACACCAGGCAGAGCAGGGAAGGAGGTGATCACCGGGGGGGTTGAGGGGGCGCTTCTTGTTTCTGTCTCCCGTCCTTTATTTGCTCCTTTTGGGGGTGACCCCTAGTTTTTGGAACCCCCCCAGGGCTGTGGGGGATAAAACATCTGCTCTCATAGATGCTGGGGTGGGCATGGGGGCCTAGGGTCCACCCTCTTCCCCACCAACTCCTTACCCAGCAGTACCATGGCAACCCTAGTTGTCAAGGAAACCGCAGGAGGGGCTGGGAAGGACGAGACTCCCCACAGAGAGCCCCCACGCAGAGACTCGGACCTTCCCTGGGGCTCTTCCCCGAGGTCCCCCCTGCACAGACAAGCTTGAGAGGAGGTCGCTGAGGTGTGCATGCAGGGAGCCCAGGGCCCAGCTGACGGGCAGTCAGGGGTCTGGGCCGGCCTGCTCCAAGTCACTGCCTCCCCAGGGCTCCTTAAAGGACAAGCAGCTTAGGAGGAGCAGAGATTAGAGGACAGGGCCACATGTGGGGCCAGAGAGCCCCTCCTCAGACCAGCACCTCCTGGTCTGGCTGGGGAAGCTCACATGGCCTGTATCGGAATTCCCTGGGCAGCTTGGTAAAATGCACATTCCTCAGACATGCTGGGCTTGAATCTTGGGGGGCCGAGGCAGGGAGTAGGCAGTCTAGATTTTAAACAGGATCCCCATGTGACTTTCATGCTCCCGTTCAAGTTTCAGGAGCACTGTTCACTGCTTAGGAGCCAGTGCCAATCAGAGGCCCTGAGTTCGAATCTTCCCTCAGCCTGGTGCCCTTGGGCAAGGGGCTTCATTCTCTGAGCCTCACTGTCTTCAGCTGTGAGCAGGATTACATACACTGTACAAACGACATGTATATGTGCACGTACACGCTGGCTACCTCTGGGTCTCAGCCTCTTCTCAGAGTCCCCCAGTTTCAGCAGGGAATGTGAGAACCCTCTGCCTCCCCTCTCTGGGCACTGACTCGGATCTTGGGGTTCTGACCACAAAATGATGCAAGTGGAGGAGGAGAAGCGATCGGGGGGCATCTCCCTGCCCTGCCATTGTCCGGAGGGTGGGACACAGGCTCAGAGAGGGCCAGGAAGCTGTGAGCCAACACAGCCAGGGGCCAGGTGGCTGAGATGGGACCAGTACCTGGGAGGCCTCCCTGCCATTCCTGTGCCAGGTCAGGCAGTAAAGAGCCCAGCTGGTTCCCAGGGCCCGACAGAGTTACGAGCTCAGTGGTGCACACCACGCCGGGCACAGACATGGCACTCAGCAGGGGCCCAGGTGATATTCGAAAGAGCGGGGATGGCACAGGCCAGCAGCTCCGCTGTGTCTTCCTGTCACCTGAACACACTGTCCCACAGCACTCTGTGCAAGCAACCCCACCTGGGCCCCCACTGGGGATTCTGGCCTGATCGGCTCCAGTCTCTGCCCTCCCACCCAGCTCCTGGGTGGGCTGTGGGAGGACAGAACCGGTGCCCGGAGTAAAGCAGACCGGGCCTACCAGGCTCGGTGGCTATGTGGGAGGGTGTGGTGGCGTGCCAGCCCCACTCGCGTGGGGCAGATGGTGGTTTCCCGGGTGGACTTGCCTTGCCATCTGCAGAGACACCTTCAGATCCGAAGCTCCGGGAGAATGAAATAAATCCCTCAGCACCCCACACACTGTCTGAATTGACAGAGTCACCCACAGAAGGGCCTGGAGAAAGAGAGCCAAAGGGCCAAAGGGACGCTCACCCGACTCTAGTACCTGAGATCTGGGGCCAGAGCGCTTGGACCCTGGTTCCCTGGTCCTGTTGAAGGCAAATGATGCCGGAAGTAGTGTGCCTGGTCCAGTGTGTACTCGAGGGCGGTCATCCTTCTAAGTTGCCTGTTTCCTGGGCTCTGATGTCAGACAGGCCCCAGCATTGAATGTCAGAGCTGCTACTTAAGAGCTCTGTGGCTATAGACAAATAACCATACCTCTCTGAGCCTCAGTTTCCACATTGGTAAAATGGGCTGCTGTGAGGTTTGGAGAAGGTCATGCCTGAACAAATGGTAGCTACTGGGAATAGCTGTAATAACATCCTGAGCAAGCTGAGATCACAGGCTGGGCTCCCATAACCCAGTCTCTGAACAAGGCAGCAGGTGGGAGCAGGAGGGCAGGTCTCCTGGGGGGGCGGGCAAGAACAGTGGGCTGCTGAGCTGGGATATTTGGAACCAAATCTCCTCCCTCCAAGTGGAAGGTCAGGGGGCCTAGAAAGTTCAGAGGTGCCTCTGAAGCAGGGATGGGGTGGGGCGCGGCAGTGGGTGGGCCAAAGTATACAGCTGGGAGGAGGTGAGGCTGCCTCCAGGCAACAAGTCCCTCTCTGTTCCTGCTGCCCCAGGAGGCCCTGGAGTGCCCTGCCCGCGTCACACCGCCCATGGATTTCCAGCTGAGGTTTGAACATTTCAGGGCGGTCCCAGTCTTGGCTTCCACCGAGGGTCTGACGTCTGAGAGCAGGGACCAGGCGGGTCCTGTTTACTACTGCAGCCCAGCTTCCAGCACCCAGGGCACCCTGCTCGGAGCCTGGCCCCGAGCTGGACACTCCGGCAACGGAAAGAATGATTTGAAGATGAGCTCTTCCAATTTTCCCATCATCGCCATCACCCTCATTGTACGGATGTAGAAACTGAGGCACAAACAGGGGAAGAAAGTCTTGCCCAAGCTCATGAGCAGATTGGTGCACTGTGGGTAAGGCTGGGACTCAGGGCTAGTGCTCTTTTTCCCTGGGAAAGAAAGTCTGTGAGCTTGTCTTATTTTCCAACCTCTGTTCCTTCAAGAGTCAATGACTTTATACTTTCAAAATGAAAATAAATTTCTCTTTTGTCCTCTATTTTTATTTTTATTTCAAAGGAAAGGTGCAGGCAGGAATGAAGGCAAGCATAGCTTTACAGGATGAGAGAGAAGGAAGAAGCACTTTTTTATTTAGTTGTTCATATTGGCTGTTCCCATCAGTCCCAGTTAAATAAAATAAAATGCTTCTTCCTCCTCCCTCTTTTCTTGCCTGCCTGCCTACCCTCCTTCATTCCTGCTGCACCTTTCCTTTAAATATATGTACATATTGAAAAAAACAATGTCCACAGCCGCCATCATCCCCGGTAGGCAGGTATCATTAATGGTGATAAGCATGCTTGACAACTGATGGGCTGCTGACTGCTGGCCAGGGACGTGCATGCACGGGGGTGTTACAACCCACATTAGCAGGAGGCTGCTCTTTGGGGTGGTGGGAGAATTCCAAAATTAGGTTGTGGTGAAGGCTGCACAATTCTGTCAGCAAACGAAAAATCATGGAAGTGAATGAACGTTGTGGCATGTAAATTACACCTTGAAAAAGCCACAGAAGAAATGACATCATCCTTTCAACAATCCTACAGTGGCTGTATGAGGTTGGTGGGACCAGTCTCCCCACCTCGCAGGGGGAGGAACCCAAGTGCAGATAAGAGAAGTCATGAGCCCCTCACGCGCACACGCTCCCATCCACACCCACCTACGGCTCAGCATGGACATTTCCCAAGTCACTCACTGTAGAGTGACAACTGGATCTTTATTTCTTATCACAGCAGCTTGATGCCAAGGCATCTCAGCTCCCTCTCTAGACTATTTCTCTGCTCCAAACCTCAGTTTGCTCATCAGTGAAATGGGACACACAGCCAGCCGCTCCCTCCTGAGAGCTGCCTGGGGAAGGATCTAATAGGGGGTCCCCACTGGTGGCACCATCAGTCACCTGAGCACTTGCCATACACCAGCTGCCTTGTGTATGCCAGAGAGTACTGTGGTCCCCAGATCTGGGATCAGGTCGAAGGTAAGCATGCATTCATCTGCTGACATTTCTCTCCCCATCCTGACTAGCGGCCTCTCTTCCCTGTGCTAAGATCAGAGGCCTCTGAGTCGGAGTGATCAGAGCTCACGGTGACTGTGGTTGGCACTGTCTACCAGGCACTCTGGGCCCACAACAATGGGCTCTTCCTTCCTCTGCAGACCCTCATCCTGGGGAAACAACTGAGCCTTCCCCCACGGACCAAGATCAATCAGGTTATGGTGGGAGAGAAGGGAAGATATCCTAGCAGAGGTGTTGGCTGATGTGAGACTTGGAGGATGAGCTGGAGGAGGAGGAAGGTAAGGGTGTGGTAAAGAGTCCTGCAGAACAGCACAAGTCATGGTACCCCAGAGAGCAAGAGAGAGGCCATGGTTCAGCTTTTCCAGGAACTGCAGTACTTGGGTGAATCGGGGGAAGCCGGGCTGAGTAAGGAAGGCCTCAGGACAAGGCCTCTGTCTGGAGGGCAGGGAGTCACCGAGGACTTCAAGCAGAGGAAGTCGGATTGGAAGGCCACAGAAAGTTCCATGTTGTCTAACTGGAATGGAGACTGAAAGGCAAGAGAGGAGGCTGACCCAGCACTAAGCCTAAGGTGTGGTTTAGGAAGAGGGGCTGGCCGGGGGGCAGAGTCCACAGGGTTTGGTCACTGAACTGGATGGGCAGCAGGAGAGGGTGGGACAGGCTGGTCCCAGGATCTCTAGTGAGTACTGGGAGATGCTGTTTAGGAGACCATCTTGAAAACCTTCCAAGGTCAATATCCCTTTCTCCTGTTGTCTGTAGTAATTTCAAGTTGCTAGAGCTGACGTCTCAAAACAGGTTTCGTTCCTCAGTCAGTCAGATTTCAATCCAGGGAGGGGTAGGAGCCGGAAAGACAGAGAGAAGAGGAGACGCTGGGGTGCGTGGACGTGTGCACACAAGTGGGGTGGACAGTCACATGGGGGCAGGAGATGGGTGCTGGTCCTGCTCCGCCTCTGACTCCCTTGCAGTGTGACTTCAGGCAGGTCCCTGCTCTCTCTGAGTCACTCTGCCATCTGCGGATCAGGATGACAGTATCTCTCCTCCTCCTAGGAGGTCGTCAACCAGCCACTCTCTGCTCCCGCCCGTCGAATTCAGTGCCCAAGCCCTGCGGTTTCTGCCCATTGGCCGCCCTCCGCCGTGGACTGGGGAATCGGGGCTCTAACTGTGGGCCCATGCTTTGGGGGCGGGTACCTCATTGGCACCTTCTGGCTTCACTCTCCCCATGGAGCCAGAGGTTGCCAGGGGCCAAGAGAAGGTGCATGGCCAGGGCCTGTGCACCCCTCCCAGGCCACACCTGGGTGCCTGGAAGTCACCTTTCAGCCCTCCGGAGGCAGCCCGGTGCCAAGGGCCGATCCCTTCTGGGGCCGCAGTGGGGGTTGGGATATGTGGCTGGACATCCACCTGTGAGCCCAGGAGGCCCCTCGTGGTATAGGATGGAGAAGGAAGAGACGGGGCAGCCTGGGGAGAATGGCCATCTGTCCCCACGCCTCCACATTCCCTCATGGAACTCCAAGGAGTGTGGTTCTAAACCGCCCCGCAGAGGCCTGGTTATGATGAAGAAGAGGCTCTGTCCAGGGCGGGTGGGGGCGGCATGCAGTCCTCAGCTTGATTTGTGATGAGAGTGTTTAGACAAATAGCTCGTGGGCCTGTTTCTGCTGTGCTCCCTGCCTGGCAGCACTCAGCGTCCAGGTCTGTCTCCTGCCCTGCCCTCCTCTGCCCTGCCCTGTCCGCCCCCCACCCACCACTTGTGCTCCCTCCAGGCTAGTTCCGACCTTCTGACCCCCGCCAAGGCCTAGGAAACTCGATTATCCCGGCGCCAGGATGAGATGCCATCTCCCAGGGTCACCTTTCATTCCCAGTTCCTGGGGCCACCTGTGGGGCAGGGCCTTGGGGAACGTGTCCTTGGGCCAGAGAGGAGCACAGTTCGAGGAATCTGGCATTGACATGCACTCAGCACGTGGCTGCCTGGCTGTGACAGGGGTTTTCCTACGGGGCACCTGTCCAGGGTCCATTAGCATCTCCCTGGCCAGGTTGCTCTGACTGCCTGCCCCTGCCCGGGTGCCTGCTTCCTACCCTGGCCTTCATCCAGGTCCTCGAATGCCCTGGGTTCCTCCCCCTCCCTCCTAGGGCTTGGCTCAGGGGGTCTCTGTCCCTGCAGCGCGTTCACTCCTTGGCCGACCATGTCCTTTCCTCTCTTGGGCCCAACCCTGAAGGCCACCTTCTTAGAGACCCCGCTGACTCCCCTCCCTTACATCTTGGGCTCCAGTCACCCTTTTCCAAACACGCAGTAAATGAGCTGTGCACAATGCAGCATCTGTCCTGCTGACATGAGTGCCCCAAGAGCAGGGGTGGTCCTGCTTGCCCACAGCTGTGCACCAGGGCCTGGCACCCTGCAAGTGCCAAGCAGATGTCACTCCCTCTGCCCCCTCCCATCCAGTGGCTTCCTACTTTAGGATCCTCTTTGACCTCAGTCTCCAAATCGAAGAAATGGGATCACTAAGGTGTCTCCCAAAATGTTCAGAAGAAAGGAAAGCACTGAATAGTGGGGACAGGGCTGCCCCCACAGGAAAGTCTGAGACTGGGACCAGCACTCAGTCTTCGTGGGGAGGAGAATGAGGGGAAGGCAAGGAGACCGGCAGGAAGCAGGCGTCTGGGCAGGGGAAGGCAGTCACCAGGGGAAACCCCAGCCTTGCCTCCCAGGCTCACTCACCAGGCCCACCTCCCGGGCCTGTCTACCCCTGGCAGGAACAGAACTGGCGGCTTACCCCAGTGCATTATCACAACACCCACGATCCACGAGGACGATGTTATTATTATCCCCATTTTATGGATGACGAAAGAGGAGCTGAGCAGGGTTTAAGAAATAGCCACCAGGTCCCCCAAACCCGGCAGGTTGCAGGGCCGCAGCCAGGGCCGGGCGCTCACCGCAGGAACGCTCCACACTGGGCCCCGGAGCGTGGCGGGGGAGGAGGCACACTGCGGGGGCCAGACAACTGGGACCTTGGACACGTGCTCACAAAGTGCTGGGGTGTCCTGGGCCCAAGCACCCCAACAATGAGCTCATCTGCACTCATGGGTTTAAATCTCAGGGCTACACAGTTTCCAAACGTGCGCTCTCACCCGGCCTTCCACCGAGCTTCCGCGTCACCAGCTGCCCACCTGGCACCTCAGACTCAGCGTGCGCGAAACCACACTCCTGGTCTGACCCCAGTCCCCGTCCCCAAGGCCACTTCTCCCGTACACGCATTCACCCAAGGTCAAAGACGCCGAAGTCACCCTTAACGCCGCTTTCCTCAGCCTCCACACCCGTCGCCAGCACACGTGTGGGACCTGCCTTCAAAATATTTCCTGAGCCTGCCTTCTTCTCTCTGCTAAAGCCCTGATCCAGGCCCCTGTCACCTCTTGCCCAGCCCCAACAGTCTTCTCACCTGCCTCCTGCACCCTCTTCGCCCCCCTCCCCAAGTCACACGCTTGCTGGAATCAGTTTCTTTCCCCGACTTAAAGCTTCTGACAATAATGAACATAAACCCAAACTCCTCACCAGAGTGCCTTGCAGAGCTGGCCTTAGATACTTCTCTGTTGCCTCCCTGCTCCCCAGGCAGCAGCCACAGTGGGTCCTCTCTGCTCTTCGAACACCACAGTCTTTCCTGCCTCAGGGCCTTTGCACTTAATGTTTCCAGGTCTTTCTCCTGCCTGGCCTTGAAGAATGCTTCTTGCCAGACCATAAGACTGCTTTTCAGTCCTCAGTGCTCACCCCAGGTGTCACCTCCACCTAGAGACCTGCTCTGACCTCCCCGAGGAAAGAGCCCTCCCAGCACTGACCACCTTCTACAGCTGTCTTCACATACATGCTCGTGTGCTTCCTATTTCACTTTCCAAATCTGGAATGTGAAGTCTTTTCTACTCTACTACCCCAACACTCCATGCTGAGACATTGTAGACGCTCCGCGAATATCCGCAGAATGGCTGATGAATCGACCTCAGTTTTCCTTTCTGCAAAAAGGGTATGAAGAAAATCGCAGAGACCCAGACAAGTTCTAACAGGATGCTGGGCAGCTGCTGGGCCCCCTTCATTGCAGAGCTGACATCAGGGTCCCCCGTGGGGTACTCAGGAGCCCAGGTTGACCTGGGGCTGCCTCTGCTTCCTCGGATGCATTTTCCACTTCCTCTCTCTGGGGGATTGACTCCTGGGAAGACCCAGGAGGCAGCAGCTGTTACCATGCTCACGGGTCTGGGGACCCAGCCCTAGGTAGAAAGGCTGGGAGCCCATGAGGGAGCAGGTAAGGTCCCTGAACCCGTTTCCCACCTGCATCCCAGCCCTGGTGTCCTAGAGTCCGTGAGGATCCAATAATACTTTCCGGTTCGCTCCTGCAGCTCGGCCACTCCCTCCTGCTCTGCCCCGTCCTGCACAGCTCCCGCCGCACACTGTCACAGCGCACTGGGGTGTGGAGAGAGCCCAGCCGCCTAGGACAAGGTCTGCATCTTATCCCACCACTCGACAAGCAGACAGATGCCGGAGTCAGCTGTGGTTAGGCCGGCCTGCCACGCTGCCTACTAAATGACACCTCTCTCTGCAGGGCGATGAAGTCCAAGAGAGCAGGGGCCAGGTCACTCAGAGACCCCCAAGCCTAACTGACACTCCCTCCCACGTTTCTAAAAGAACTTTTCCATCCCTGAACTCATCGGAGCCCCAAGCGCCCTCTCAGGAAGCAGGGTGGCAGCTGTCAGTGTCCTCTTCCCACAGATGGGAAAGTGGAGACCCCACACCTGCATGTCCCTTTGCCCATGGCAGGGCCTGGCTCGAAGAGGTTTTGCAGGCTCCTGATGAGGAACCTGGGCCTTGAATCCTAATAGCAGTTGTCCTTCCTGGTCATGTGACCTTGGACAAGGCTTCTAACTTGAGGGTCTTGTTTGCTTATCACCAGAGAGGCATCATGGAACCTGCTTCATGAAGCTCGTGAGCCTTCCCAGGCAGCATGGTGTGGGACGCATGGAAGGGTTAGAAGATGGGAGCTGAAGTCACCTTCTCCTTCGTACCCCTGTCCAGAGCACACAGCCTAGACAGAGCTGGTGTTCGGCCAGTGTTCAACGAGGAAAGGCAGGAGCCTGTTTTGTACACAGTAAAGCGCTGGAGCCCCAGGAGTGCCATTTCTTCAGCCCCACACCCCGTCACCCTAACTGTAGGACCATGGGGAAGGGGCTCATCTGGATGTCTCTGAGCCCTGGGGGTGACGTGAGCAGGAGGGGGACTCTGTGGGAGCCAGTCTCCAAGAGACAGACGGTCTCCCCCTCTGCTGACCAGATGGGACTGGCTGCCCCCCTGGTGTCTTTCCAACATCCCACAGATAACATGGCTCCAGCCAGGGCCCCTCTCTCTCACCCCTAAGTTTGCCATTGGGCTGCCTAGGACATTTGAGGGGCGAGAACATCCAATCCACGTGTTCACATGAGAGATGGGGATCCTGAGCTCAGATCAGAGAGGGCAAGTGAATTGCTGGCGGTTTCACAGCAGAACCTGGCTCAGTCCCAGGCTGTTTCCCCGCCAAACCTCTGTCCCTCTGCCTCCTTCTCCCATGCTAATGGCTTCCTAGCCATGAAGGTCATTGGAAGAAAGCTAGGGTTTCGGAAGGCGGGCGCAGGAGGGAGATAATGGAGCAGGAGGTCAGAGTCTTCTGCCTCCTCCCTCAGTCTGCCCAGCCCCCATCGGCCTCCAGAACCCAGGAAGCGTCATCCTCTCTTTCTCCTCAGCACCCCCAAAGCCATCTCTGCCTCTCCTTTCTTGGGGGAAGCCTGGAGGGGATCACGACCCTGCCTGCCCCCTAAATTCAGAGGTCTGTCTTTGCGGTTGCCACCTACTCACTGCCACCTGGCCCTCCCAGCGCGTTGTGGGATCAGAGGCTGGAGGGGGATTAGGTTCTGCAAATGGCTCCCCCCTCCCGGCCATCCTGTCTCCCAGTCTTAGTCATCTCTGCCCTCCGCTGCCGTCCTCCATCACAATTCCTCCGCCAGGCCAAGGGGAGAACGACATTGACAGGCAACCCCCTGACCCAGGGGCGGCAGCAGAGCAAGAAGCCGGCTGCTCAGAAAAGGGTCAGAAACGTTTCTCCCCCACCCGCCCTTCCCTTCCTCCCCCTGCGCCGCGCTGCGCACGGATGGCGGCCTGAGCCGCAGAGGTGTGTGCGTGAGGGGGGAGGCTGTGCCTGGTCCTTGATGCCCATGGGGCTGTGTCCTCTCGCACAGGCGTGTGTGTGTATGCCGGGGGTGTCCCCTGCCATGGTCCAAGGAATTCCCATGGGGAGGAATGGTGTCTTCCATAAAGACCAGAATGGGGGGCACTGCCCCTGGAGGGCTGTCTGCTCCTAGGGGCTCTCGGAGCTAAAGGGAGGCGCTGAGTAATGCAGGCCCCCTCGGTGACCATATGGGGGAGAGGGGGCAGCCCTTTGCCGGGGTCTCTTGGGAGAACGCAGTCTTCCCTAAAGGATGGAGCGGAGAAGAGGGGCGTGATACCGTGGCGGGCGGCTGGACGACGCTTTGGGACCAGCGGGGACGCAGCCGCCCCTAAGGGTCTCTTGTGGAGCGGGGGAGGGCCGCCTCCTCCTGACTGGAAGTGGGGGGCGCGCCGCCCGCGGGGGCAGCGCCAGGGGCGGCGAGGTCGCGCACCGTCGGGACCGGAGGCGGGAGGCCGGCGGGGACCCTGGCGCGGGGAGCGCGCGCTCCGGGGCGCGCCGCTCTTACCTGCCTACGAAATTCTCGAGCACGGAGCTTTTGCCGGCGCTCTGGCCGCCCACCACGGCGATCTGGGGCAGGTCGAGGTCCGCATTCTGGCCGATGGCGGAGAAGGCGTCCTGCATGCGGTTGACCAGCGGGATCAGGTCCTCCATGCCGCGGTTGCCCATGGCTGCCGCGGGCCCCGCGGGCTGCGATCCGGCCGCCGCTCAGTCTCCCGGCTCCGGCTCCGTCGCTGCAGCCGCGCGCTCCGACTGCCTGCGCCGCAGGCCCCCCGCCCCTCGGAGATCCGCGCGGAGCGCTGCGCCGGACCGCCGCCAGAGGGCGCCCGCGGCCCTGCGGGACGGCCGCCTGCGCAGGCGCCGTGCGGCTCACCATGGGGATTGTAGTTTTCTCTTTCTGCGGCTCTCAGGCGCTTGAGCCGCGTCTGGGGGGCGCGAAAGATTCACTGAAGATAAAATCCCCTGGATATGGGCGAGGTATCACCCCTAGTACCATATCTTTTGGATAGTGGCCATGGCTGCCAAACTTCATCTTGCAGATGGGTAAACTGAGGCTTGGAAAGATAGTCTTCCTCCAAGGTCACTGTCTCCTGACCAGGAGTCCGTTTGATCTCACCGCCTTGTACTCCAGATTGAGTCATGCCCTTCAGGCACCTTCCTGTCTTTGGGCCTCAGTCTGTTTCTAGAATAAGAAACAACATAAATCCAACTAATATTTACTGAACACTTATTATAAACCAGACCTTGTTCCAGGTACTAAATGTTCAGTAGTGCCCAAGACTCAGGTCTCCACCCTCATAGATTCTTTCTGTTTGTTTGCTTGTTTGTTTTAAAGGAAAGGTGTGGGAAGGAATGGAGGTGATCATGGAGGCAGGAAGACCTGGGAAGAAACACTTCATTTTTTCAGTAGTTCATCTTAGCTCTTTCCTTGTCCCATGGTCTTGAACCAGGGACTTTGGGATGTATGTAGATTACATTTGGTGGTGAACTAAACATCTAGGCCACCAGGGCATACTACCCTCAGAGATCTTACATTCAGGTGGTGGAGCAGGTAAGTGAAATAGTGATAACAAAATCATGTTAAGAGCAGTGGAGGAAATACACAGTTATTGCGGAGAGACGTGTATGTGTGGGTAAGAGAAAGTCTGCGCTAGCCTGGGAGGTCAGAGATGGTCTCTGAACAGGTGATATGCAAGAAGAGACCTAAATGTTTGTCTGTTTTGCTTTGATTTGTAGGAAATATTTCTCTCTCTGTCTCTCTCTCTCTCTCCCTTTGTCTCTTTCTCTTTCCTTGAAGGAAGCAGGCAAGAATGAAGGCAAGTAGGCAGGCAGGAAGAGAAAGGAGAAAGAAGCGGTTTTATTTATTTAGTTAGTTAGTTGTTTGCTTTTTGGTTGCCCTCCTCCAGGCCTGGGTGGCAAACCCAGGTCCGTGGGCCTCACAGAGCCTGTGCCAACGTTACAGACTTAACGCCTGAGCTAGCAGGGTATGTCCTTTCCCTCTGCATTTCAGCAGCCCAATTTGGACTCCCCACAAAGACACTAAGAAAGGGAAGCCAGCCTACCCCATGCTACTGGGGTTGAAAGGTCAGTTCCCTGTGTGTGCGCAGGGTGGCAGGGTCAGGGCACTGCTTGAAGGCCTGTGAACAGAAGACTCCTCTCATCATCTAATGCTTAGTGCTTAGTGCTAGCCACTCAGGCACTCAGCTGGCCCCAGAGAGAAAGCAGCGGGCAGCACGACAGTCTTCACCCTTATGTGACTTATAGTCTAGTGGAAAGAGAGGGATGAAGCACAGATAAGCCTGTGAATAGGGCCTGCCAGGTGGTGATAAGTGCCTTGGAAAACAAACTGGGGAGGCTGGGGGCAAGCATGGAGTTGCTGTTTTGTGTCAGAGAAGAAGTAAAGGAAGTAAGGAGTAAATTCGTGCAGAGACCTGAAGGAAATGAGGACCTGACCACGTGGGCATCTGGGGGAGGAATTTTCCAGGCAAGCAGAGGGGAATGAGCAGGCTCTAACCCAGGAGCGTGGCCTGGGCCTTCGGCCAGTTGTGTGATCCAGGTCCTTCCATGACCTTGAGCCTCAGTTACCTAATCTGGACAGTGGGGTGATAATAGATAGGAATGCCGTGAAAGGCATGGCCTGGTCCTGGAGCCCAGAGATCGTCTCTGTGAGGACGTGAACAATCACAGGTCCACACCATGTGCCTCCTGAACCTCTGCTCCAGGTAAAGCTGCTATTCTGCGCTGAGAACCAGAGAGGGCAGAGGTGGGAGCCCAGAGTAGAGTCTTTAGATCGGAGCTCTCAGGGCTGCCGTCTCTGCGCTCTCCAGATGTCTGGCTAGTGGGGCGCCATCGTGGCTGGGTTGTTTTCCCTGATGATGGTAGAGACACTGACAGTAAAAATCAGACTTTCCACACATATTTGAAAGCTTCTGGTCACCCTCCTGCCCAGAGTAAACCTCTGCTTATAGTTCAGGGCTGTTCTGACTTTTTTCCCCATGTGAACTTTTTTTTTTTTTTTTTTTTTTTTTTTTTTTTTTAAGGAAAAGTGCAGGCAGGAATGAAGGCGAGCAGGCAGACAGGGAGAGAGGAGGCAGAAGCACTTTATTTCCACTTCGTTGTTCACTTTGGGCCCCGCTCCGCCCCGCCCTGGGTCTTGAACTGGGCACTTTGGGATGTCTGTGGGGCTGCTCCCAGGCATGCAGAATGCTAGGCCACCAGGGCGTGCCCCCTCCATATGTATTTGTTTTGTTTCATTTTATTTTTGCAGAAATGGGCTCAAATTCTAGGTCGTGTGCTGCTGCGTCACTGATGCCAGACCAGCAGCTTGAGAATCACCTGTGGGCTCACGACCGCAGTTACCACCAAGAACTCCAGGGAAGTTCTGTGCACAGCACAGGTGGAGAAGCTCTGATAGTTACCCACTTTTCTGTTTTTTTAAAGGAAAGGTGCAGGCAGGAATGAAAGTGAATAGGAAGAGAGAAGAGGAAGAAGCATTTTAATTTTAGTTAGCTGTTCACACTGGATGTTTCCCCTGGGCCCGGGACTCAAACCCAGGGGATGTGGACTGTGCTCCTTGGGAGATGATTGACCTAACTGCTGCTCCACCTTGGTGCACCACACTTGCTTTTTAAATTTATTTTATTTTTATGTATTTGTTTTTATTGGGGAAAGATGCAGGTAGGAATGAAGGTGAGTAGTCAGGTAGGAAGCAGGAGAGAGGAAGAAACATTATGTTTACTTTATTTTTTTTTAGTTGCACATCCTGGCTGCTCTCCAAAGCCCTGGATGCGAACTGGGGCCTCTGGGATGCACGTGGATTGCACCTTGGCCAGAGACAGCTGACCAAACCACTACTCCACCAGGGCGTGCCTGTTGTTTGTTTTTTAAGAGAAAGGAAGTAGGCAGGAATGAAAGCAGGAAGGCAGCAGACAGAAAGGAAGAGAAAGAGGAGGAAGAAGCACAATCTTCATTTCGTTTTTCCTTTTAGTTGTTTCCCCAGGCCTGGGCTGTGAACCTGGGTCCTTGGGCTCGCTAGAGTGTGCCTTTATTTTATTTGTTTAAGAAGGAAGGAGGGAGGGAGGGAGGCAGGAACCGAGAGGAGGAAGCAGCATTTTTATTTATTTGTTATGGTCCCCATCTCCCCGGGGTGTGAACCCAGGTCCTTGAACTTTACATGGTCCACACCACAGTCATCTCAGCCACCTGAGCTACAAGGGTGCACCCCAGCTTGTATTTTTAGTAAAAGTATGCCTTTGACAACTTTCAGCATAAGAGGGGACAACCGTGCACTGGTCCACCATTTGCCAGCGCCTGGTTTGGTTCCCTGTTCTGCTACCACTGGCTGCACTGGGCTTGTGGAGCAGGGCCCGTGTTCTGAGCAGAGAAGCCCGCATGCGCAAAGGCACAGCATGAGAAAAAAAGCCTGAAATCTACTCTGGCCTCAGTTTCCCGCAGGGCTTGGCGAGGCTGAAGGAAGTGCTGCTGCAGATGGCTCCCTGAAGGTGCCGAGAAGCTGGGGACCCAGGGCCGGTAAGCTCCGTGAGAGTCTTAGGTCGGACTTTGACCTTGACCTAGGGCACCAGAGAGGAAAAACTCTCTCTAGGGCTCCCCAAGCTCTAACCACCCAAGGTGCTGAGCGGGTAAACAGAAGGAACATTCACTGGGCATTTCCTCCTGGCCAGGTGACTGTGCGGAGAGATTCGTCACTCAAGAGGGAGAAGTTTTATTATTTTCTTAGGAGAGATGAGGAAATGAAGCAGAAAGAGGTCAATGACGAGTGTGTCTAAGGTCATGAAACCAGGAATTGACGAATGAGGATGAAGATGAAGCTTAGCGAGACTTAGCACCCATGTGGACATCCTACATGACTTCATCTCTTGTAAACTGATCATTTTAAGTTGTTTTATGTTTGTATTCTTCCCCCACTCCAGCCCGGGGTCTTGAACCCAGATTCATGGGCTCTACATGTCCTGCACTTTAGCTGCCTGAGCCACAGGGGTGTACCTGACCTGTATATGTTTGATACACACAAAATAAAACACTAGCAGGAGTGCCCTGGTGAAACAGTGGTTAGGCCCGCTGCCTCCAGCCAAGTGCAGTCCACATACATCCCAAGGCCCCAGTTTCACCACCAGGGGCGAGGGGAACAACCAAGATGAGCAACTAAATAAAGCAAACAAAATGTTTCTTCCTCCTCTCTCTTCCTGCCTGCCTGCTTATTTGCCTTCATTCCTGCCTGCATGTTTCCTTTAAAAAATAAGAAGAATCCTAAAACACTCGCTCCTTTTCTAGGGTTTCTGTTGTGCATACAGTAGGTGCTCAGGACATACTGCTGTACTGAACATGACTTATCATGCAGCTCCCAGGTGAAGCATTGTATTTAGCAACTGCATTTGCTCAGGGTCTGGTCGTCAGGATTTATTCATTCATTCAATTATTCTTCAGTAGGTGTTGATCAGTGATTACTTCCTGCCAGACCTCAAGTGAGAGAGAGGTGATGAAGAAGTTAGTACAATGTGGGGCTTATCCTGCTAGAATCTGGCTTCACAGGGGAGAGAAAGGCCAACGAAGCAGACCAGGTGCACAAAGCAATGGCGCCTGATGTGGTCGGGGCAAGTCATGGCTGAGGCAGCAGCTGGACCAGACCGAGACACATACAGTGCCCTCCTGTGCGTGGCTGCAGACTGGGTACCACGATTTCCCAGGGGCCATGAGAACGTTTGGAGCAGCGAGCGATTAGAGTGTGGTTAGTTCATTATACCATCACCATCACCGTTGTACTATCTGTAGAAACTTCTTTAGTCTCATGAAGGTAGCAGACAACATCACCTCTTGGTGGAAAAGATAAAGGATCACAAATCCCCCAGGATTTGTGGGGAGAAAGAACTGGGTCAGAGGTCAGCTTGTGGAATTCCAGGGCTGGGTAACCCTGCAATGTCCAACTTCCAATGTGGACGGAAGACTTTGAGGGCATAGCTGACAATCAGGGATGCCCTCCTTGAGGAGGTGACGTATGGCCTGAGCTGGGAAGCTGGAGAGCAAGCAGCCTACTGAGGAGTGGGAGATGATTGGGGAGTATTGTGAAGGAAGTTGGGTTTCTTTGAGGACAGAAGGTCACCACCAAGGCGGGACATGGTAAGGGGGGAAGCCTGTTATCCACAGTCCGTCCAGCACAGATGCCCAAACTAAGGTCCTAAGCCAGCAGGGGTCCTCCCCTGGGTCACCCTGGAAGGTAGGGGTTGGTAGTTTCTCTGTCTATAGTGCTCAGGTAGGTTCTGATGCTGAGGAGGTGAGCTCCTGATAAGCTTAAGATCTTGTATAATTCTCTCCCTCTTGTCTGACCTGGAGCTGTGGCTGAGCACAGCCCATTTCCCTGGGTTCTGAGCTGGGGTGTCTGGTGGTGGGGCCCCTCTATTTCCTGTGTGGTGTTTCAGGTGCCTCAATGGGGCTTGTCTTGCGGGGGGCGGGTAATGAACACAGACATCAATGTAGGAAGAGCTGCTATGATAAACAGACTCAAGGTTGGAGGGAGGAAACGGCACCCTTGAGTCATTCATTCATTCATTCATTCACTCAGTTACTCAGACATGATACACAGGATTCTGAGCTGAGGCCCAGCCCAGGGGTACGTGACATCACCGAGGGCAGATATACTGCCAGGTAAGGAGGAGGCTGGTTATAAGACACCATAATCAAGGGCTGGTTAGAGAGCGTACTGGGGAAACGGTGACAATGGGCACCACAGAAACTGCACAGGTGCTAAATCTGGACACCTGTGGGTGTGCCCTGGTGGCTTAATGGTTAAGTCCACGGGATGTACATCCATCCCAAGGACCCAGGTTCAAGACAAAGAGCCCAAGAGAACAACCAAGATGATGAATAAAACTAAATAACATGAATAGAATGCTTATTTTTCCTCTTTCTGCTTGCCTGTCTGCTTGCTTTCATTCTTGCTTGCACCTTTTCTTTGAAAAAACTAAAACAGCCTACAAAACCAAAACATAAGCCAGGGTTGAAAAAATGGGGGCACTGACTGCCTTCTTTTTTGGGGTGTTGTACCCTAACCCCTTCAGCCACCTGAGCCACAAGGGTGTGTAATTTACCTCATTCCTGCCCCCTGCCATCCTCCACCCTAGTTCCTCCACTGCCCCCAGGACCTCAAATCCTGGTCCGGCTTTCAAAAATGAAACACTAGGGGCGAAGATGTAAGCTCTTCTCCAAGTTAAACACATTTAATGCAACACAAGATCAAAATTCTGATGCGACTTTTTGTGTAGCGGGAAGGGAAGTTGATAAAACCGTTCTATAATTCACCTGGGAAACTGACATGATTGGAAAGTTGAGAGGCGTGTGCTGTCCAGCATTAAAACATTCTCAAACCATAGTAACCACACTCTGGATATCATCATGGGAAGATACCTGAACAGAATAGATCTGGACTTAGACCCAGATAAGTATAAGCATTCATTTTGTGATGAAGGGGCATCTTAACGCAGAGGTAAGAAGGAGACCTCCAGGTGATGGTTTAGGCTCAGGTTTCATTGGGGGTGCAAAGCAATGGGGCCTCTCTTCTCCCTCAGAACATAGCCCATTGAGGGACATTCCCTGCAAGGGACTGATTTAAAATCAATCAACATGAGTGTAGCCCCAAACAGTGTCCCCAGAGAGCTCCCATTCATTGTCTTTTTAGGTCTTCAAGGACGCAGCTCAGGTCACATACATTTAAAAAATAATAAAATTTCACGCTCTCATGGTAACGTCATCCAAACAAGTCAAAGAAAATTAGAAAAAAGGAAGAAAAAAAAAAAAGAACAAAAAAGCAACAACCACCCAAGAGCCCATTAGCCACATATATTTATTCTTGAAAAAATTAGGGTCATTAATGTTAGATAAATGGATAGAGAAGATGTGGTCCATATACACAATGGATACTCCACAGCCCTTAGAAGAGATGGAACCCTGTCACCTGAATCAACATGGAGGGAGCTAGAGGGGAGGATGCTCAGCGAAACAAGTCCAAAGAAGAAAGAGATACCAGATGACCTCACTCACATGTGGAATGTGAATGGACAAAACACAGGAACAGATGAAACACAACCAACCTTGGACACATGCACACGTAGTGATTTGGTGGAGGGCAGGGTGTGCTGACATGTATCTGAGGAATGGGGAGACTGCACAAATGTGGAACCCACACATGCGGGTTTTTTTTTTTCATTTATAAAACAAAGTTATTGCAATAAAATACTAAAATAAGTCAACTGATAGATGAAAAAATCAAGAATTAAAAAAAAAAAAAACCTTATGGGGTCATAAGGTGTCTGCAGTTTTGTGACCTGCTGAATTCACTTACCATCATATTATGGGTTTTTAAATATCCGGTGAAACATTTCTGATAGCTGTGTACTATTCTCTATGAAGCCGACACCGTTCCTTAATTAGTTCTTCCCCTAAAGTTGATTATTTTCCAGGCTATTAAAAGAAGGTTTTTGTGAATGACCTGGAGGTATCTAAATCTGACTTCTGATTATTTCTGGGCTAGATTCCTACAACTGGGGTTACCATTTCAAAGGGCAGAACACCTTCCAGAATCTTGATGGAGAATTTGCAATTGCTTTCCAGAAAGATAGACCAACACAGGAAACCGGCGTTGGCTTCCCACCAGCAGGCGCATTATTTTTAGTCTTTCAACTCTGACAATTTTCTAAGCAGGCTCTGTGCCAGGTGTCAGTGTAAAGCATTATTTAATGCCTGTCCTCAAACCCCTGTGGAAAGGGGCACCTTCTTGCAGATGAAGAAATGAACCCACAGGATCTCTGGCAGAGAGCAGTGAGTCAGGAATTCAACTCCGGATTTCCCCAACGCCGGGCCCCAGATCAGGGTGTCAGCATGCTTGGACCGGGTCAGACGCCTGGGTTAATCTAAACTCTATCCCTTCTCTCCATCAACACGGGCCTCTGTCTTGGTTCTCATCAAGGGAGTTTTCCAATTAATCGGCTTCACGTTCTTCTCTAAGATCTCCCTAACTTCGGGGATACAGCCCAATTCCTCCACAGCAGACCCTCAGAGCCCACGTCGTCCAGTTGGCCTGCCCACCCAAAGGCGCGACACTGGGTAACCCCGGCGTCTGTCCGCGCTCCGATCCTTCGGAGCCGTGTTGGCGCCGCTAAGTCTGCGCGGAGTTGGGCACCTGTGTGGTCTAGCGGGCCTGCAGTAGCGAGGTCTGTAACTGCGTTTGTCATATGACGGCAGTGATTGGCTGACACGCGCGTTTCAGCTCCCTGACCTCCCTGGGCCGCCTGGGTCCGCGCGTCCCTAGCGCCACCGAGCGCCGTCCTAGCGCACAGTCTGCTTAACTCAAGGGAGCGAATTGCCTCGGGTTTTGCTTACAGACGCCTTTGAACACCAGAAAAGAAAAGGCATTGCTGACTTAGCAACCGCGAATTGTTTGTCCCAGTAACTATGCGGGGACCTAGGCGCTGGGAAGAGGGGCAGAGTCATAATTAAAGGGTACTTTGGGGGAGGAACGTTTCAAGGCAGGATGAGCCCTGGTTTTTGTAGCTGTGCTCAGTCCACCTCACCCCATGCCGAGTCAGAAGTCCTAGGAAAAAAACCCTTCCGAGGGGATCTCTCTCGCTCCTTCTAGAGCACATTCTTCTGTCCACTGGGCGACTTGGCCCAGTCACCTTCGCTAGGTCTAGGTCCCCCGAACGCGCAGCGGCCGGCTTCACGCCCCCTCCCACCCCAGCCTCGCGCGGGACCCCGGGATCACGGGACAGTGGCGGCCACGGGGAGGTCGGTTGGGAACAGTCCTCGAACTCGCCCCTGATACTCCCGCCAGACGACCGATCCAGGCGAGACGGACCTTGGGCTCAGAGCGAGCTGGCCTTTTCCGATCCGACAACGCGGGACAGAAGGGCCAAGCAGCCTAGGGAGCGGCGCCCGCAGCCGCCTGGGCGCCGGGAGAGCGGGCACCGCCCCCGCCGCGTGACTGTGCGCCGGGGAGGTGCTCGCGGCGCGGACCGTGGCACCTGGACCTCCGCTCCTCCAGAGGGCGCTGCCCCAGCCGGGTCAGCCGCCGGGCCTTCGGAGAAAGCAGGCCCCGAGGAGCGCAGGGAGCCCAGGAGCCACCAAACTCGGGGACCCCGGCCTGCGCGCGGCCCGCCCTTCCCGTGAGGGCGACGCGATTGGTGGGGTGGGGTGGGGTGGGGGCGCGGTGCTGATGTTATTGACACAAAATAGGCTCCCGGCGGAGGGTGAGAGTATAAAAGGAGGGTGTGAGCGGGGGGAGGGGAGGGGGGCCTGGCGTCTGGACCTGATTGGTGCAGAGAAAGACTGAAGGGTGTGTGTGGGGGGGTGTCTTTGAGGTGAAAGCTGGTTCTGGAAGGAAGGTCCTGAGAGGTGGAGAGAGCTAGGTTGGACATTTGAGTCGTTGGCAGGATGGGGAAATTGGGGGGAAAGGTGGCCAGGCCCGCCGCTGCTGGCCAAGTTGGAGGAGTTCAAAGGATGCGGGCATCAGTGTGGCCCCTGCTGAACAGGACTGGGAAGGTAGCTGCGACGCTCAGCAGGCAGTATTTGCGGATGGGCTGCCAGGGATGGGAGGGAAGCTGGACTCACCTCTGATGGGAATCCAGCGTTCCTCCCCTCCCCTCCCCTCCCCCAGCCACCATGTTCAACCAGCAGCAGCTCCAGCAACAGCAGCTCCAGCAGCAGCAGCTCCAGCAGCAGCAGCTCCAGCAGCAGCAGCTCCAGCAACTTCAGCAGCTGCAACTTCAGCAACTGCTCCAGCAGTCCCCACCGCAGGCCCCGCTGCCGGTGGCCATCAGTCGGTAAGCCCCATACTGGAGGGGAGACTGGCTCTGGTCTTGTTCATTCCAGCCCTTTCTCCCAAGGGCACCCCTCTTTGGGCCCTGCAGACCATCAGTTCCCACCTCCAGGGGGGTCCTCTGTCTGCTGTAGAGGTACAGGGCAGAGGGTGGAGACAAGAGGGCTCAGGAAAAGAGTCTGATTTTCCCAGTAACCCTCAACAATCCCTCTCCACACACAGGGGGCTTCCCCAGCAGCAGCCTCAGCAGCAGCTCCTGAATCTCCAGGGCGCCAATTCAGCCTCGCTCCTCAATAGCTCTGTGCTCCAGAGAGCTTTGATTTTGCAGCAATTACAAGGTATGGCCACAGGCCCTTTCTTAGTCCATTTGAGTGGGAGCCTCCAGCAGTGCCATGGCACCAAATCTCATCGGATCCACACAGTAACCGGAAGAGGAAATACCTCTTAGCAATCCAGTTGACAGATGACACTGAGGCTCTAGGAGGTAGAAAGTCCCTAAGGCTTATCTGATCACAAAGGTGTGACCTGGGCCCAGTGCTGGCTCTGTGGGTGGTACTCAGCACTCTTCACTCACCTTCAGAGGAGATAAAATGGCTAGATCTGTTTTGACCACCCTCCAAATCCCATCTAATAGATAAGGAAGCTGAGGCCCAGAAAAGAGATGTCATTTTGCCCTGGAGCGGTGACTGACTCTGGTTCTGCCACTCTGACCCATGTCTTGGTGACCCCCATCCCAGCCCTTTCTCCCAAGGGCACCCCTCTGTGGGTTCCCACCCCCAGAGGATCCAGCGGTGGCAGAACTAGACCTGGCTTGGGCCTCCAGACACCCCCTGGATCTCTGAGTAGGTACCTCTGGTCCTGTGCATTAAATTGATGTCCTGGCTTCAGTTCTCCCACATGGAGAGTCTCTCAGCCCTTCGTTCCACACGCTGCCCCTGAGACCTCAGCTCCTGCGGCAGTAATCCGAGGGGATCTGGGGCCAGCTATCTTCAGAGCTAGCCCTCCCCTTGGGGTGGCTGGGGTTGCCTGGGCGCTTCCTCTGGGCTGAGCCTTTACAAACCCAATTCCTTGACTCTCTTGACGCTTATGATCCCATTTTACAGGTGAAGAAACTGAGGCAACAGAGGAGTCATATGCTCTTGGTCACACCACAAGGAGGTGTTGACCAGAGGGAGAATTAGAATGCAGTCTTCCTACAGGACTAAATGTTCTTAGACTCTAGGTCATCCTGCCTCCTGACAGGGTGTACAGCCAAATTAGAAGATTGAGGATTGTGTCTCTTCAGCCCTACCAGCTCACATAGGTGTGGAGGACCCTGGGAGCTGAGTTACTAAGGGTAGCTGGATAGGTAGAGAGATAAAAACACACACAGGGGCCTTTACTCTATACATAGATATTTCTCCCTTTTCTTCTCCATTTTAAAAATCATGTTCTTCCAAGAGAAGCAAGAAAGTATTTTTACAAAGAGATAAGAAAACACCAGTCATCATAAGTAGACTCACTCACCTGCTGAAGGGAAAAACACCCCTCAAGGTTTTGGTGTTTTTTTCCCAGGCAGAAACTTGGGAATTTGTGCATTTGTCAAGATTGCTGTAAATGAAAGACAGTATTTTAGGTCTTTTTCCCAAAATGGAACAGCACGATCATTTACCTTGTGGGTTGATGGTCTCAGTACATTCTGAACCGCTCTTTAATATTCTGTTGCTTCCTTGCACCTCGGCTCTTGATTTCTTTTTCTCTTAAATAATGCTTGGATGGATATCATCTTGGAGACTGTTTTCTTAGAATTGGTTTCTCAATGTAGAATGACTGGGTTGGGGTGGGTTGGATGTTTGATGGCGCATACTAAATATTGCCAAATTGCTTTTCCAAAGGACTGGACCAGCTTGCGATGCCACCAGCCACGTATGACAGTGTTGGTCTCTCCATGCCCACAGCTGCGTTGGGTATTATATGCTTTTTTATATATATATATATATATATATATATATGGTTATGTACACACAACTTACTAATTCAATTGGCAAAAAGCAAGTGCTATTCCTAGTGTTTTCATTTCCATTTCTTGGAGTACTAGAGCAGCTGAAGATCCTACGTGTGTCTGTTACACATCTGTCGCTTTTGATTTTGTTCTATGACTTGCCCACGTCCTTTGTCCATTTTCCTTTTAGAGCATGCCATCTTTGCTCCTACTGTTTTTAAAGAGCTGATGGGTGCGCTGCACATACGGGTACATATATCTGCCCTCAGCTAATGTTAATTGGATATGTGCTGTATACTAGACATGCTCTCTCATTGAATTTTCATCAAACTTTGGAAGCAAGTACTATTATGTCCATTTTACACATGAGGGAACTGAGACTAAAAAGGGTAGTGATTTGTTTAAGGTCAGAGAAATTGTACCGTGGATTCAATTTGAACCAGCTCTCACAGCATATCCTTAGCTGCTGTGCGTTCCACCCCAACACTGGGGAAGGACTTGAACTGTCCTTCATAACTCACATGAGGGGGCCTCTGGGTGGGTTGAGGTGCCTGCCCTTAAGGAGTTCCCAGGGAGGTTGGGGGCGGGATGGTGGAGAATGGGAAGCAGATGAGAGAATTGTGCAACTGATCTTCAAACAGGGAAGCGGGGCCTCTGGGAATAAGAGAGGGTCTGGAAGGGGATGTCCTCGAAAGGGAGACTTGAAGGATGCCTGAGGGCTAATGCAGGCAGAACAGCTCAGGCCAAAAGAGCAGCATATGCAAAGGCCCAGAGGCAGGAAGAAGCTGGGCTTGTTTGCAGGATGCAGGGGAGCATGTGACTGACTGTGGTGGGGGCACATGGGGATCCTGGCAAGAAAAGAAGTGGGAGGGGGCAGTGCCTGCAAGGTGAGGGATGAGCTGTGTGTCCCGGCCACTGGGAGCTAGAAGTCAGAATGCACTTTTAGAAAGTTCACTGCAGTCCTTGGCAAAAGCAGAGGCTGCCAATCAGGGAGGGAATGAAATGGCTTTGGAGGGGAATGGCAGTGGAAGTAGAAAGGGGAAGTCCGGCTGGACTGGGAGGAGGCTGAGGAGACAGGATTATAGGATGTGGTGATGGTTTGCATGGTGGCAGGGGTAAAGTGGGGTCAGGAGGACCCCACAGAATCCTAGCAGAGATCAGTGGGCAGCCGTCAGCTCTCATGTCTCAATTCTGGTTGCCCTTGGGTGGGAAGGTCCCCTTCAGAGTTATCCAGGATATTCCCATCATGCTTTGGGGGCTGACTCCTGACTGTAGCCTCTGCCACCTAACATGGTTGTGATCTGTCTTCTCCCCTCTTGCCCGCAGGTAACCTCCGCAGCTACAACCTGACAACCCCAAATCTGACCACCCCCAGCCTCACACCCCCTCAGCTGGCCACCCCAAATCTACAGCAGTTCTTTCCTCAGGCTACTCGGCAGTCCCTGCTGGGCCCCCCTCCTGTTGGGGTCCCCATGAACCCCTCTCAACGCAACCTTTCAGGGAGGATGCCCCAGAAACAGGCCTGGAACCCCTCCTCAACCACCCCCAATCGCAAGGTGAGTGGTGGCTGGGGTGGATGGGAGTGGGAGAGGGCGTGCCTGGCGTCAGCCCCACCTACCCACTCTGGCTCACTGGGTCTTTGGGTGGGCCACACCCCCTTTTGCAGCCTCAGTTTTCTCATCTGTAAAATGGGGTGTGATAAGTTAAACTTGTCTAGTTCCCAAACCTCAAATATACCTGTGCTCCTGGCATGAATTTTGCCTTGTTCAGTTATACCAGCAGTGCTATAATTGACCTAATATTCCTCTTTAAATTAGCACTGCCTAATGGATAGAAAATATGAACCACAAATATAAGATTTTCCAGTAGCCACATTAACTACTTAAAAAGAAACAAGTGAAATTAATTTTACTAATACATTTTCTTTTACTCAATATATAAATATCATTTTAATAGCTAAAGTATAAATAATAATAGAAAAATGTGACTGAGGCATTTTGTAGCCCCCCCCTTATTTTTATTTTGTACTAACTCTAAAAGTTTGTGCATAGAACTAACATCTGAGTTCTTGCCACATTTCAAGTGCTCAGCAGCTCTGTGCATGGCTAGTAATTATTGTAGCACTTTCATTAATTAGCTTTTATTCAGTAGCATTTATTTTATTTATTTAAAGGAAAGGTGCAGGCAGGAATGAAGGTGAGCAGACAGGCAGACAGGAAGAGAGGGGAAGAAGAAGCATTTTATTTATTTTTATTTAGTTGTACATTTTGGTTGTTTTTCCCAGTCCGGGACAGGAGCCCAGGACCTTGCCGTGTATGCGTATATGGACTGTGCTTTGGCCAGAGGCAGCAGACCTAACCGCTGCTTCACCAGGGCTCGCCTACTTGTTTATTTTGTATAGTTATTCATCTTGGTTGTTCCTCGGCTCCGGGACCCTTGGGTTGTAGGTGGACTGCGCCCTGAAAGCAGCAGATCAAACCACTCCTTCACCAGGGCACGCCAACGTGTATTAAAAAAACAAAAAAATCTTATCAGCTGAAAATGTAAAAACCATCTAAAATAATTGCCGCTCCTAGAAGGCAGAGAAAGGCAGTTGGGCAGGAGGATGTCACAAGATGCTGAGTCCTCCGTGGTTGCCGTAGGGCAGTCTGCGCCTGCGCCGTGTGCCCTGTGTTGAGAGGCGCGGCAGACCCTAGAAGGAGACTCTCTGACTTATGCTGCCTCAGAGAGGTTTGCAAAGGGAATAGCCGCCTCTGCAGATGGTCCTGTCCCCAAATGTCATCCCACAGCTCCGTGCCCACACCACAGCCCTGAGAACATTCTAGGGAAGAGGCAGCACCACCCCACTTTCTGGCTGCTCAGGACCAACACACATCTAAGGATGAGCCATTTCCCTCCAGATTGGGATCCAGCTTCCAACCTTCCAGCCTGTCTGTCCCAGCGTGGTTAGATGCACTGCCCTTGCCCCCATTTTACATATGGGAAAACCGAGGCCCAGAGAGAGGGGTCGCGTGGGCTGTGTGGCTCTGGAGGCAGACCCATCGCCAGGCCTCCTTACTCAAGCCAACGCTCATGTCATGCAGGGTGAGAGCGGGATAGTTTCTAAAGGCCCCAGAGCTCTGAGATGGTGCCTGTTCCTTGGGCTTAGCAGGAGGGAGAGGCTGTGGTGGGCTCCTGCTGTTTCCTGGGGTGTCCGGGACCTGGCCAGCCTTGTGCTCACTTAGTGAACATGTCTAAGTCCCGGCAGGGACTCAGGCATCTGGCCTGGCCCTCCTGGGGGTCTTGGACTGGGGAGGGGCGTGCATGGGGTAGTAAGAGACAGTCACGCAAAAATGCTCCAACCAGTTAATTAATAAGACTGTGGAAAATGCGCAAAAAGGAAGCTCAGGGTCCTCTGGGGACCCACTCTGGGTCAGGAGGCCTTCCTGCAAGAAATGCCTTTGAGAGTAGAGGCCTGGGGCTTTGGAGGAGCAGAGAGGGTGGGGTGTAGACCTGGGGGCAGAGGCCAGTTCGTGCCATGGGGTGCACTGGGGAGCTGTGGGTAAGGGATGAGAAAGAAGTACAAGGCTAAGAGAAGTGACTGGAAAGTTTTGTCTTCTTCAGAGATGAGAAGTCAGCTTTTTTTTAGAGAGGAAGGAAAGGAGCAAAAGAAGCTTTTTTTTCTTTAAAGGACAGGAATGAAGGTGAGCAGAGGCTGGCAGGCAGAGAGGAGGAAGAAGCACTTTATTTTATTTAGTTGTTCTTCTTGGTCGTTTACTCCAGCGCTGGGACGTAAACCCAGCTCCTTGGGATGTAATATGTACTGCACTCCTGGCCAAAGGCAGCTGACCAAACCACTATTCTACCTGGTCGTGTCAAAAGCAACTTTTAAGGAAGGAAGGAAAAGGAGGAGGAAACACTTCTATTTATTTGTTCTTTCATTTGGGTTGTTCGCCCCTCCCCCAACCCCGGTCCTGAAACCCGGGTCCTTGGACTTTACATGGTCCGGCTCCCAGCCAGCATCTCAGCATGTGAGTCACCTGGCTCAGCTTTGCATTTTAGAAGGCTCTCTGGCTGCCTCAAGAAGCGGGTGTGGACGGCATGAGGCAGCACAGGCCAGGAGCGGGCTTGTGTCCCCCCTGCCAGGGTTTGCTGAACACGCAGGCAGCTAACAGCACCCGTCTCAGTCCCGGGTGTTGAGGGTCACCCTTTGGTAGTAAGGTCCCCTCATCCCCTGGGGGGCTGTTGCGGCTATTCTTGGACAAGGGTGGGTGGCGGAGGTCAAAACCAGTTTCTGAAAGGAAGCAGGACTCTTCTTCTCAGACGATGCCCGTGGAAGACAAGTCAGACCCCTCAGAGGGGTCTGAGGAAGCCACAGATCCCCAAACAGACATACCAGGTGAGGGGGAGGTGGTTGGTTCTTTGAGGGGATGCAGGGTGGGCGGGAGGGGCAGGGTCGGTAGAGGAGGCAGAGCTGGGAGGGGACACCTGGTGAGAGATTGCCCGGGCCTGTTTCTTGGAGCTCCTGCGTCTTCTACGCAGTGTCCGCTGTCACTCGCCTGCCCTCCATTCCAGACCCAGATTCCCCACCCTGCCCAGGCGGCATCATGGACACGCACACTCCAGCACCTGAGCCCGAATCTCGTGAGGTGTCTGAGCCGCCAGCTAAGAAGTCAAAGAGGTAACTGATGCGGAAATGCCTGGGGTCCACCTGTCATTCCTGCTAAGGTGGTATGGGGGCCGGGGTAGACCCTCCGAGGGAGCTAGAGCAAAGAAAGGACCTTGGCCCCGGGCTTGGAGGAAGGTCACACCTCATTCATTACCTGGGAAGGCCCCAGGCCGTGTAGACACTGGTGTCTGTATTGACTGAGCCTCCTGAAAAAGGCAAGGTGGCCAGGTTGGGTGTGAGATGTGCATCAGGAACCTGAGAGAGGGTAGACACTGGGCAGTTTACAGAACCGTAGGTGCATATCAGATTCTGGGAGTTGGGAAGTGAGCAAACACCTCAATTTATTTAGATGAAACCAGGGCCCCGAGAGGCCCCAAGTGTGGACGGTTAGGGTCAGGACTAGAACCTGGTCTTGGCCTTTCTGGGGCGCTCCTGGGGCCTATTGGAAACCTGAAGTTGATCTTTTGATCCCTCCTAGCTCAGAGGAGCCCACGGAGAAGGGGCCCCCAGGGCAGCTCCTGGCTAAGGTCCAGCCACGGGCCCGGATGACGGCTCCGAAACAGACTCAGACGCCGGAGCTGCTGCCTGAGCCCCCGGAAGCCCATGTGCCTCCACGATCTCAGCCGCGGGTTGTGCCGGCCCAGACCCAGGTCCAGCCACAGACACAGCCACAAGTCCGATCAGCGGTTGGCCAGGGACAGCCGCAGCTGCAGAAGCAGGCGCAGACGCAGACCTCTCTGGGGTACCTGGTGCCACAGCAGGTGCGGCTGCAGGAGGCCGAGCCACCGCAGCGGGTGCAGCCACGGGCACATCCACAGCCCCCGTGGCCAGCGCCGCCGCAGCTGCAGAGGCAGGCACAGACGCAGACGCATCCGCAGGTCCAGACGCAAGCAAGTCCAGCGGCACAGCCCCCAGAGCAGCCCCCGGCGCCACCTCCAGTGCAGCTGTCAGCACAGGCCTCCGAGCAGACCCAGAGGCAGCCTCTGACCCAGTCACAGATGCCGGCACCTGAGCCGGAACCTGCACCGGTTCGCTCCCCGCTGCCGGAGGCACCATCTGATATGGTAGCAGCTGTAAGCGGTAAGTGAGCCCCGGCTCTCAGCAGCCCAGTGTTGGGACAGGCCTCTAGGCCCTTGGTCCCTCCCCTCGCACTGTCCAGCCCTGACGGGACGTGACCTGGGACTGAGGCATGGGCCTGGACCCAGAGTTCATGGCCACCCACCATGAAGGCTTCTAGGCCCCGGAGGAAGGTGGGTCCTGGGAGAGAGCACGCCTGTCATTTCAGGTTGGGAGGAGGCCCCAGCAGAGCCGGTGGGCACCCAGGGCGGCATGGAGGAGAGCCAGGAGGAGTCGGCTGGTGGCCTGGATGTGAGAGAATGTGAAAAGAGATCAAGAGAGATTCTAGGGGTGGGTAGCGATGCTGACGTCGTGCCATCGGGACCATGGTGCCCCACGGTGGGAGGGCTCCTTTCTGCCCCAGAAACCTCTCCTATTTGCCCACCCATCTGCTGTGACATTCGTCCCCCTCCTGGGTTCCTGGCAGACCAACCTGGGTTGGCAGTCCCTCAGACTCTCACATGGCTGTGTTGCCTTCATGCCTTTGTTCTGAAGAGCAGGAGGCACCGTTGGTGACATGGGTCCCTTCTAGCCCCGCACACAGGGCTTCTGCTCTCATGGACAGAGCCTGGCCTGGATTCAGGTTCCTTCTCTGCTTTAACGTGTAATTGTGTCACACCATTCCCTTCTGTGCACCAGCTTCTCTGTCTGTCACCTGAGGGGTGGGACGGGGTGGATTGTGGGGTGAGGCGGACCTGATTTGGACTCCCGACTGGTACGTCTGAGCCGTGTGAGCTTGGCTAATCATCCACAGCTCAGAGCCTCCATGCTCGTCTCCGTAAAATGGGCTTCCAGACAGCCTAATGTCTAGCAGGGGGCTGGCCCACCTAAGTGCCCAGCTGTAGCTCTGCCCCTGTTCCTGGTGCAGATGTGGGGTGCTGCAGGCTCCCTGAAGGTCACCATCCTGCAGAGCAGTGACAGCCGGGCCTTTAGCACTGTACCGCTCACACCCGGGCCCCGTCCTGGCGACTCCACCTCTGCTGGCCCCGCTGCAGCCAGCGCGCCCTCCAGGCAGGCCCTCCAGTTCTTCTGTTACATCTGCAAAGCCAACTGTGCCAGCCAGCAGGTATTTCCAGCACCGGGGAGGCTGAGGGGGCCGGTGGGAGTGCAAGGTGCCCAGCCTGCCCTTTGCAGGGCCTCCCCACCTCGGCAGCCGTGCATTAGCTCCACCAGCCTAGAGGCCTGGGGTGTTAGAGTCAGGCGGGCCCGGTTTGAATTAGTGCTGGCCAAATGCACAGGTCTCAAAGGGTGAATTCTGCCCTACTGACTCCGTTCCTCCTATGTCACCTCACTGGATGGCTCCGGAAGTCATGGGCCCCACTCAGCATTCACAGCAGCGTTTTACCCGTCATCCTGTGCCTCTGGCTCTTGTCACCTGTCACTGTGTCTGGCCTGAGCAGAGCATGGGGATCTGGAAGTGAGTTAAACTGGTCCTGGCCTCCAGGCACTCATAGGCTCCAGGAGGAGCAGAAGCTCTGGCTGGTATATGCTCACTTTGTGCCTCAGTTTATCACCCTTTTCTGGCCCACACAGTGTTGTTATTAGAGAAATGGCCCCCCAGTGGTGGTGGGGTGGCCGTGAGGCCAGTTGGAGCCTCCTCCGGACTCCAGTCTGGCTGGTTCTTCCCAGCTGGCTCCTCATGGCCTCCCCTCGCCCACCTGTTGCAGGAATTCCAGAACCACATGTCAGGGTCCCAGCACCAGCAGCGGCTTGGGGAGATCCAGCACACGAACCCAGCCTGCCTCCTGTCCCTGCTGCCCGTGCCTCGGGATGTCCTGGAGAGAGAGGACGAGTGAGTGGGGGAGCTCCGGTGCTCAGTCGTGGGGGCTAGGCAGTCTGCAGACCAGGCTGAGGGGCCCCAAATGTACTATCCACAAGGTCTGCTGTGGGTCCAGCATTGCCCTCCACAGAGGCCTCTTCACATCATTAACTGTCGGACCTTGGACCTCAGTTTTCCTCATCTGTAAAATGGCTGTGAGGGGTATTGTGTAGAAGGTCAGGACCTAGACTGTCCCAAGCATCTGTGCTGACCCCACCCATGGGGGCCTGATGGTGAAGGTCAGGTCATCTGTGGCCTGAGGTTAGAGTCTCACCCTTGCATCATCATGGGGGTGCGGTCCTTCAGAAGTGGCTGCCATCCTGGAGCCTGGGACTAGCGCGGGCTGAGAAGGCCGGTGAGAGACAGCAGGACAGTGTTGACTCAGGTCACCCTGGGGACTCGGGCTCTATCTCACAGGACAGCTGCCACATAGGTCTAGATTGCCTGGTTTTTTAGAAGACGCTGGGACCCCAGTTTGTATGGGAAATCTCTGATTTTCAGAATGTGCGCAGCCATTCAGACTGAAAACCAAACGAACCTGTCAGTGTCCAGACTCTGCTGTGAGTCGGTGTCAGGTCGCAGCTCAAAGCTTCCCCAGGTGGGCTGAGGGGAGGGCCCAGGGTGGCCTCTGCTGCGCTGTCCTGGGTGGCTGGATGCTCTCTCCAAAGCCGGCCTCGCTTTGGAAAGAGCTTCCTTGTGGGCTTTTTCAGTATGTTCTCCATCTTTACACATCCCCTGGGAGGTACGCTGAGCGAGAATAATCATAAACCCAGGAGAAAGGTGCTCCTTGCACTGTGAATGTAATGGCAAAAAAAAAAAAAAAAAAAATAGTGGCGCCCCCTGGTGGAGTAGGGGTTGAGTGCAGTCCACATACATCCCAAGATCCTGGGTTCTTGTCCCGGGACCGGTGGGAACAACAAAGATGGACAACTAAATAAATAAGGTGCTTCTTCCTCCTCTCTCGTCCTGCCTGCCTGCTGCCTGCCTCTGCTCCCCTTCATTCCTGCCTGTGCCTTTCCTTAAAGCTTGCAGAGACAGGAAGGCAGGAAGAGAAGGAAGGAAGAAACACTTTATTTTATAGTTTAGTAGTTCATCCTGGTTGTTACGCTTGGTCCCAGGACTTAGACCTGGGATCCTGGGAGGTATGTGAACTGCTCCCAACTGCTGCTCCACCAGGCGCACTGTATAACAATAATAACTTAAGATTGGAAGAAAGGAAGAGGAAGAAGCAGCATTGGAGAGAGGGAGGAGGGAAGGAAGGAAAGAGAGAATGCACTTTTATTAATTTGTTTTTTTGTTTCAGTTGTTCGCTGTAGGTCTGGGTTGAGAGCCCGGGCCCTTAGTTCGCACCGCAGCCGCTGGCTTAGCCACCAGGGCACAACGACCTAAACAGTTAATTGGAGGTGTACCCCTATGGCTCAGGCAGCTAAGGTGCTTACAGTACAGGCCATGTAAGGCCGATGCTTTGGGGTTCAGGACCCGGAGTTAGGGGCAAAAAAGTTTCAAATGAAATAAAACATAAAATATCATTAAAAAATTAATTGATTGGAAATGTTCCAAACTGATGGTGCGCCCTGGTGGCTCAAGTGTTAAGCCCGTGCCTGGGGAGCAGTCCATACACAGCCCAAGGAGCCGGGTTTAAGGCAGGAGGAAGAATAGCTGAAACGAACAACTAAATAAAGTGCTTCTTCGTCTCGCTTCCTTCCTGCCTGCTGCCTACCAGTCTTTGTGCCAGCCTGCTTCCTTCCTCTTAAAAAAGCCATATACTTCCCAACCTAGGATGCTGGTTCGATAGGTTAGTGCCTGTTTGCTTGGTAGAACGACCGTGGGAGAGAACTTACAATCATGTGGAAACATGTGCAGCGCCACGTCAGGTTAGAAAGGATTCAGAATGCAGGTGCTGGATTGAGTTGGATTATGTCAAAATAGACCCTGTGACACAGAAGTAGACTTCTTGCGGGCAGAGGGGACCCCCCCACCCCAGAATCCAGGCCTCGGAATATGCAGTCCTTCAGAGAGGCTGTCTGTCCTTCCTTCACACCACAGTCAGGAACTCGAGACTGATCCCGCGCCAGGCCCTGGGGTTCTGCGTGGGGTCCTGGCTCCCTAGAGCTCACAGTCCCGTGCAGGCAGAGAAGAGATCAGGTTCTCTCCACCCACTGTGGAAAATGTGTGAATCTGGCACTTTGGGGACCCCAGAGGGGGGCCTGGCTTATGGGGATGAGGCCAGGGGAAGCTCTGGGAAAGACAGGGCATTTAAAATGAAGGAGAAAGAAGAGCTTTCAAGGCCCTGTGTCCTCAGTTCTGTCACCGTCCTGAACACACCACCAGGATGGCATCAAAATGTGAACTACAGGGCGCATCCTGGTGGCCTAGCGGTCTAGTACACCCTGGGTGCAGTCCACACACATCCCCAGGTCCTGGGTTCAAGACCCAGGGCTGGGAGAACAACCAATGTGAACAACTAAGTGAAAATACATGGAAGGCTTCTTCCTGCCTGCCTGCTTGCTTTCACTTCTGCGTGCACCTTTCCTTTAGGGGAAAAAAAGACCTCAAACAGCAGTTGTTAAAACAACCCATCTAGAGGGGATGATGCTGAGTGAAACAAGCAAAAGAAGATAGACACCAGAGACCTCACTCAGAGGTGGGATGTGAACAGACAAAACAAAGGAACAGACGAAACAAAACCAACCCTTGGGCACTTGTGACAGAAGTGAGGTCACCGACAGGGAATAGGATGGGGTGGGGAGGGTAAGTGGTGGTGGAGCCCCCTGGACATTGGGGAAGACACCTGGTAATTTGGTGGAGGGTAGGGGGTGTTGTCATATATCTGAGGTATGGGAAAACTGCACATTAATTTTTATTTTAATTTGTAAAAGCAAAGTAATAAAATTATTTTAAAGTTAAAAAAAATAAAGAAAAATTTCTTCCAGTCCCAATCTAAGACCACCCTACTGTGATCCTTAATACAGAGAGGTGGGTACTCTCAGGTGTTCTCCTGCATCAGATGAGTCCTTTTGGTAGAAAGTAACAGAAACCCAACTCACATTAGCTCGAGATTAAACAAAAAAGCACTGTTTCTGGCTTATGCAACTGGGAGAGCAAGGGATCCATCAGAATCTTTCCACTCAAGTCATGTTCAGAGGATGCTGTCATCTTGGAGATGCCCTGTCTCTCTCCAGAGCAGGCACCAGCCACTCACAGCCCCAGCTCCCTGTGCAGTGACCACAGAGGAAAGGCAGGCATCCATGTCTACAGCAGGAGGACAGCGTCAAGGGAGGATGCTGGCACATCCGGCTGTGGGCATGTGCCTATTTCTGAACGAGTTTCGGGATCAGGGGTGGGTGTTCTGCTCAGCCAGGCCAAGGCAGGCAGGGCCAGCCCTACTCCAGCTGTAAGGAATGGGCTTCCCCGGGGAAGACAGGGTTCCCAGCAGGGGATATGAGTTGCCAGACCTGCATCTGTGAAGCACGGAGGAGAGCTGCTGTCCTTCCAGCAGGAGCATGTGTCACCCTGCCCTTGTTTTGTCACCATTCAGGGAGCCTCCACCCAGGCGCTGGTGCAACACCTGCCAGCTTTACTACATGGGGGACTTGATCCAGCACCGCAGGACACAGGACCACAAGGTATGTGCTGTGGCCGCACTGTGAGCCGGCGGAGGGCTGGGCAGGAGGGAGCCAGGTTGGGAGGGGACAGTAAGTGTCACTCTTTGTCTCTGGGGCCCATACTCCCAAGTATGGCTTCTCAGTGTTTCTTGTTTTTGAAGAAGAGGCAGGCAGGAATGAAGGTGAGCAGGCAGGCAGGCAGGAAGAGAGGAGGAAGAAGCACTTTATTTTATTTAGTCATTCATCTTGGGTGTTTGCCTGGCCCAGGATGTGAACCAGGGACCTTGGGATCTGTATGGACTGTGCCCAGTGGTGTGCTAAATGCTAGGCCACCAGGGTGCGCCCAGTGTTCCTTCTTTTTAAGGGAAAGGCGCAGGCAGGAAGCGAGAAGAGGAAAACCATTTTATTTATTTTATTTAGTTGTTCCCCTGCCCTGGGACACAAACCTGCGTCCTTGGGATGTATGTGGACTGTGCTCTTAGCCAAAGGCTGCAGCCCCAACTGCTACTCCACCAGTGCAGGCCTCAGTGTTTCTTCATTGGGTTGTTTCCCATCTGTCCAGTGTGAGCAAGGTGCCTTTTCACCCGGCCTTTCGGCCACGGGCTCCTGGGGTCCTCTCGATGGCTGACTGTTCTCTGTTGCGCCTGCCAGCTGATTGCAGATGGGGTAGGCCTGCCGGTGGAAGGTCTCGCTGGGCACTGCCTGGCTGCTCCTGGGGACACTGCCCACCACCCACTCGGCCTGCCCTCCTTTCCCCAGATCGCCAAACAATCCCTGAGACCCTTCTGCACCATTTGCAACCGCTACTTCAAGACCCCCCGCAAGTTTGTGGAGCATGTGAAGTCCCAGGGGCACAAGGACAAAGCCAAGGAGGTAAGCCCAGAGAGGCACAGAGCCTGGGCCAAGGCCGCACAGCAAGGTGGGGTTCAGCCCAGCCCGAACTCCCAGCCGGTCAGGCAGGAGGGAGACTCTCGGGTGTGAGGTGGGCAGGGTGTGGCCCCTCAACTGGCCCCAGCTGACTTGTGCTGTCGCCCATGCCCCTGGGCAGCTGAAGATGCTGGAGAAGGAGATAGCTGGCCAAGATGAGGACCATTTCATCACCGTGGATGCTGTGGGCTGCTTTGAGGGTGATGAGGAGGAGGAGGAGGAGGAGGATGAGGAAGAGGAGATTGAAGTTGAGGAGGAATTCTGCAAGCAGGTGCGAGAGGGGAGCGGGTGTGGGAGGCGGCTGGAGGCTGGACTCCCAGCCCCCTTCCCAGGGACAGGAACAGTGTGTTGACACTAGAGCATGCCACAGGTTCGGTGTTAACATGAATTCTCTCTGCATGACGTTGACATGTACTTCCCGAGGACTCGAGGGCGACAGGTGTAATACACCAGAGCTCAAAGCCTGGATGACCCCCTGCCTCCCAGGTAGTGGCCCCAGGTCCTTGGGCTTTGCAGGGCCTTAGCCGCCTGAGCCACAAGGGTGCCCTGGCTGAAATTTTGAGGGAATAGCATCACTCAAGGCTTGGAAGAGGCATGATGTGCTGTACACGGAAGTCAGTGTAAGACGCTGATGATGGTGAGCGCTATCGCCTCTTCTTGAGCACGGTACTACATGCCAGGCACGTACCAAGCTCTTTCCTGGCAGAATCTAATCAACGCGGATGCTAGACAGTGAGACACCAGCGCCCACACTTACAGTGCACAAGGAGCTGAGGAGCTGGAGCTCTGGCCCATTTGACAGATCTTTCCAGGCACCTGTGGGCCCAGCCCCTAACCTTACTCGTCCGCTACCGTCAGAGAGGCGAGGGGCAACTGCAGGGGGAGTGCAGCAGGGCTGTGGCTGGAGATGGCAAGGGTGGCCTCCACAGGCTAGCTTTACTTGGAGTCCACAGTGGCTGGCTTCGGGCAACCCCCTTGGCCTTTCTGAGCCTGTTTCTCTGCCCAGAAGTAGAATCCCAACTCAGGGAGGAGGGAAAGGCCTCAGCCGAGGGTGGCAAACAGGAGTGATGGTCGTTCTTAGAAGCCCCATGGTCTGCCTGGTAAGTGGTGGGCACTTCCAGGCCTGGATGGAGTCAGGTGGTCTCGTCCAGAAAGGGCTCATGTCCAGCAGGTGAGACCTACCCCCCAGAACTGAGGTCACTGCAGCCTCAGGTAGGAATTCAGGCTGCTGGCGGGCGGCTCGTGGTTCAGAGTGTAACCAGGCTCGGGGCGCACCGGGTCTGCTGCCCCACTCTTCCGTAAACCAGCTGCGTGACTCCGGCAAGTGAGATCATGTGCCTGGGCCTCAGTTTTGTCTTTTGTAAAATGGGTGACTTGGAGGGTCTTTAGAGCTGACAGCTGCCACTGGGCACACCAGGAGGGATGATGGCCACTCAGGGAGCCGGAGGGCTTCCTGGAGACGGGACCGATTGCACAGAGCTTGGGAAGTAGAGGTTGCAACGAGTCCTCCAGGAGGCAGGTCAGTAGGTGCCAGGGCTCAGAGAATGCCACCCACAGCCTCCTGGAAACCAAGGGGACAGTGTTCAAGGGCCACGGGTGGGTTCCTGGCTCCCCTCCTTGCGTGTGCGGGGCGGGATGAGCCAGAAGCCAGGCCACGTGCACGTCTGCAGGTGCGGTCCAGAGACATATCCATAGAGGAATGGAAAGGCTCGGAGGCCTACAGCCCCAACACCGCCTACGGTGAGACCCGGCCACAGCCCGGGAGTGCCGCCCAGGTCCCCCAGGCTGCTGTCACCCTCCCGTCACCCCACCCTCTTCCCTTCTCCCACCGGAGGGTGGGGGAGGGGCGGGGAGGGCCGAGCGCGCAGGCAGGGGTGCGAGGCCGCCGCTGTCGCGCAGGCGTGGACTTCCTGGTGCCGGTGATGGGCTACATCTGCCGCATCTGCCGCAAGTTCTACCACAGCAACTCGGGGGCACAGCTCTCGCACTGCAAGTCCCTGGCGCACTTCGAGAACCTGCAGGTGAGCCGGCCGCAGCTGCCCTGCCCAGGGGCCCGTCTCCCCAGTGCCAGGCTGGCCAGGGGCTGCCTCCCGCCCGCCCGCCCGCCCGTGTCTGGCTGCAAAGGGCATGAGCCGGAGGCCGTTCTGCTGTTTGGGAGCTGGGCTGGGAAGCAGCGGTGGCCAGCAGCCCCCGGGTGGGGTGCGTCACCTCACCGGCGCCCCCTGTGCGCAGAAATACAAGATGGCCAAGAACCCCAGCCCCACCAGCAGGCCCGTGAGCCGCCGCTGCGCCATCAACGCGCGGAACGCCCTGACGGCCCTGTTCGCCTCCGGAGGCCGCTCCCCGCAGCCCAACGCCCAGGACGTGGCCAAAACCCCCAGCAAGACGCCGGCCCAGCCCCCTGCACCCCCGCCCCCCCGGCGCTCCACGCGCCGCAAAATCTGACAGGAACCCCCACCCGCGCCTGGCCGGTCTGGGTCCCCTCCGCCGCGCTCTTCAATCCCAGTGGAAACAGTGACATGCTCGCTGGTTTTACTCAAAATGCAATAAAAGGAGGTAGTCTGGCTGTGGGGACACAGCACTTCCGTCTGGGGGGACAGGGGAGGGGGCGCCCCAGCCAGCGCCCAGCCTCTGAGGCACCGCGTGGTGCAGAGCCGGCCGGGGACACAGGGCCTCGCCTTTGAGCCTGTCTCCCTCCTGATGTTCGGGGCTAGGAGCGTGACTTCAAGTCATATCTCGTTTACTCCTCACGAGGATTAGGAGGTAGGTCTTGTCCCCGAGTCACGGATGAAGAAACTGGCCTAGCAAGGCCAGGTGACCTTAGTCCCACATCCAGCAAGTGGCTGGGATTGAACCTCAGGCTTGAGCTCTGGCCCCGTGTGGGGCTCTCCAGCTGGACCCTGAGGCAGCTGAAGCGCAGGAATGGGGGTCCTCACCTCAGCGGTGACCTGTGATGATTCAGCAGTCAGTGGGGCCCAGGCTGAGCTGTCTCTTCCATCCCGCTATTTCCTCTTTCGGAAAGATCCTTAGAGACAGACAACCAGCCCAGCCCTGTAACCAGTCCCCTGGGAGACTGCAGCCAAGCGCAGGAAGGCATTGCCAAGGCGATACAGCATTCCTGGTGTTGACCACCTTAGTGAAAGGCCCTAGGGCCAGAGAGGCTGAGCGCATCACACAAGGTCACACAGCAAGTCTGATGCACCCTCAGCCAGGCTGGGGAGGAGCTGTCCAGGAGTGCCCTTGCATTCTCTTTGTCCAGAAATACAAGGCCAAGCACCCCAGTCCCACAGACCAAGAGCCTCCAGTGAATGATCAGCGTCTGGACATCTTGTCTGCCCTGGTCACCTTCAGCGGCCACTGGGGTCCTCATTCCGGGATACAGAGGAGAGAGGCGCAGGGGTGTCGGAGACCAGTTTAATGTGGGCACTGAAGGCCTGGCAGAGTGGGGAGTGCCCAGGAACTGGGCAGGCAGGCAGGCGAGGTGGGTGGGTTGCAGGCCCACACTTGGCCCCAGGAGGGAAAGCCAGGTGGTGGGCCCAGGCAGGCCCAGGGGAGTGCCAGAGGGTGGCCCAGGAGGCAGACCCACCAGGGGACCCAAGACCAGCCCCTGAGAAGGTATCTAAGCCAGGTGGTGAGTTCCAGGCCACAGTTGGGTCCAGGGAGGCAGGGCAGGGGCCTGGCTGGGGGCTCCGGGAGCCTAGTGGGTGGCATGGTTGGGGGCCTCCCCGAGCTGCTGCTGGAACTCCAGGCGCGTCTGCCGGTTAGACTCCAGCAGCTCCTGGAGGCGGGCGTGGAGGTGGTCATTCTTCTCCTCCAGGTGGTCCAGACATGAGTTGATCTGGTCCAACATGGAGTTGATAGCAGCATACTCTGGGAGGAACAAGACAGCCAGGGTCCCACATCTCTTCAGGGCTCATAGAACCCTCCCCCCGTCGCCCACACACAAACGCAGCACCATTGTCCACCAGCCTGCCTCCAACAGGGCTTTGAGCAAGTGCCCACTCCTTCCTGAGCCTCAGTCACCATCTGGAAAACAGGCGGACACTAAAAAGGCTTAGGAGAAATAACACCTTAGTGCACCATCCATTTTTTAAGGATCAGGGTGGGCGTGGGGAATTCAGACAGATGGCTCCTGCCTGGGAAGTCCTGCCAGGTGTAAGTCTCCCCACTTCACAGTTACATGGAGGCCAGAGTCCATGTTCCTGAGCCAGGCTGTCAAGGCCTCTGCCCCGTAGGCCCTACTCTCCAGCCACGCTGTGGCTCCCTCTGTGTTCAGGATCAAGCACCCAGCACACCGTATGGCCCTGCTCCCCCTCGAGCCCCGTCTCCCACGTCTTCCTTTCCTCTCACACTTGCCTTTGCCTGGAATGCACTGTGTCCTCCTGACTTCCTTCATCTGTTCCTCCTGAGTCCCATTCATCCTTCAAGTCTCTGCATGGATGTGACACAGGGAAACTTACCCAGCCCCAGACCAGATCGGGCCTCTATTCCTGGTCCCCTTCCCCCTTCACACCTCCAGTGACCGCTATGACTATGTGTGTCCTAGCCTGTCTTCCTAGCCAGACCCAGTGAGAGGAGGGTTTTGTGTTCATTGCTGTGTCCCTGTTGCTCTCACTGTCACACACTAGGAACTGTTGGAAGGATGGGTGGTGGCTGGTGGGTGGTGGATGAGTGACTGGATGGGTGGATGAGTGGGTGGGTGGTGGGTGGATGGGTGGTGGATGAGTGGATGGGTGAATGGATGGAACCCTTGACTTTCCAGCCTCTCCGCCTTTCCTCAACTGTCTCTGCTATCCAGAATGCCTCAACCACAAGTTATTCAAGGACCAATCCAAAATGCTTCCTCTTCCAAGAAGCCTGCCCTGGTCTCCACCAGAAACTATCACTCCCTCCTCCACATCATTCCTGACCTGCCTCTCAGCAAAACAGTGTCCCTTAGGGCCTAAGGTCTGGGCCTGTGCCCACTGCAGGACCCAGTTCTGAGCCAGCCTATGACTCAGGTACACTCAGCTGCCAGCACGGGACCAAAAGGGAAGCAGCAGGGCTGGAGGAGTGTGTCTCCTTGGGTGTGAACATGATGCCTTCTGGGGGAAGAGCGTGCATGGCCAGGGTTGGCACACCTCACAGAACGGCAGACCTGGAGAGCCCTGGGTAGATATGAGAGCGTAACACCCTCGTGGTACAGATGGGGAAACCAAGGCCCAAGAAAGAAGGGGTCTGCCTAGAGCCTTCCAGTCGGTGGAGGGCCAAGATTCAGACTGAGAGAGCAGGGGCACAGTCCCGGCTCAGCTCCAGCCCAGGAGTTACTGCACCTTTCTGGAAACACGGGATAAGAACTGGGTGGTCGTGAAGATTGGGTCTGGCCACAGCAAATGCGTAGTAGATGGTCATTAACACTAATACTTCACATTCTGTGTCATGAGACACAGGTCAGGAGGAGGAGGAGGCCGGTGTCTCCACATCCCTGAGGCCAGGCTTTATTTGTGTCAAGGGCACTTCCCAGTTCAAAACCTTTGCCTTCTACTCGGGGCACCCTCCTCCTCATGGTGCTAGACCTGTGACTGCCAACATCCACTCAATGTGACCCCTCGGAGGCCCTTCCTGCGGCTCCTGCCACTGCTACCATACACATCCGGCTGCTGTTGACAGCAGCAGTGTCCAGGGCAAACTGACCAGCTCCCCACTTAGCCCCCAGTGGGGGGTGTTCCACCTCTCCTTCCAGCAGACCCTGGACGAGGAGGAGTTCTGGGCCTGTCTGGTGAGGGGCGCACGCATGTCACTACACTGACACCACTGGATGTAGATGACTACACTGCAGTACGTGGAGTCCAGCTCCGTAAAGCTGTTACTCAAAACAAAGACCCCATACTTACCAAACACTGAGTCCTGACCTCTATGTTCATAAAGCAATGTTTATTACACTAGAGAATAATAACCACTTACTGAACACTTGCTTAGAACCCACTAAATAGCGCCCGCTCTTTTCTTGTTAATCCTGACACATCTCAGTGCAGGAGAGGCTAACACACTGAGCATCTTCTATTACAGATGGGAAAACTGAGGCTGCGGTAAGGAGTTGATAGCTTTCCCTCCATGCCTCTAATCCCATCTCCTGCAGTGCAGTGCAGGCAACAGGCTGCTTTATAAGCGAGTCACGTAGGCCAAAGCTCCAGGTGACACCAGCAAAGGGGACTGGGGATGCTGACTCGGCAAGGCAGCCGCGCCCACCCCCACTCCCCCGCCCCCCGCATGCCAAGACCCTCCAGCCGGGCCCCGCCCCCTCAGGAGCCTCGGTCTCGGCAGGGGCTGATGAAAGTGGCAGGAGCAAATCCCATAAGGACGGGCGTGTCTGCAGCAGCCTCAGTGTCCCCACCTGTAAAACAGAGCCACAGTGCTCCAAAGCTGCGGTTTCCAGGGACGCGCTGGCCGGTGCTCGCCCCGAACCCGGAGAGGACGCCTGCAGCTCACGAACCACCCAGGGCCGAGGGGATGGGGAGGGCTCCGCGGTCCCTTCCCAGCACCCATCCCGGCCCCGCTTCCCCTTCCCGGGAGGGCACCCCTAAGAAACCAAAGTCTCTTCCACAGTCCTCCTGGGTCACCTGCTTCACCGAAGCTGTCGTCCTCGTCTTCTGCGCCCGCCTGCACCGGCATGCCCAGGTCCCTGTTGGGGCCCGACATTGCGGGCTCAGGCGCCGCAAGGGCCGCGCAACGGTGGAACGCGGCGACCGTCGCGCTGACAGCCAGCGTCGGGCGGAAGGTAGAAGGTGACGGAACCCGGAGCCGAACCGGAAGGAAGAAGGCGGCCTAGAGCTCGGGGCCCCGCCCCCAAGACCGCCCCTGCCCCGCCCCTGCCTGCCTTTCGCCTCGTCCTCCAGACTCCGCCCTCAACGAGCCCCGCCCACTCCCGCCAGCCCCCACCTCGAGCCCGCGCCCCGCCCACTCTGTGAGTGGGGCCACCTCGGGCTCTAGCGGAGAATCCTGAGTGGTGGAGGCTCGGGTCTTCACTGGGGGACCAGCCCCGCAGACGGGCGAGACATCCTGGAACTCGCACTTTGCCCCATTCTGCTGCTGGGACCTCCCTGCGGGCGAGCCGCCGTCTCTGCGTCGGCAAAGTCAGAGAGATGCGGTTTCCTAAGCCCCACAATGACTTGGAGAAAATTTCCGGTCACTGCCTCCTTAAGAATCACCGTCTGTGAGACTGTTGGTCAAGGAAGACGGGGTGCTGTCGGCCCAGCTGCCGTCATCCCTCACCCCACTTATCAGCTGGGAAAGGGGGCCTGTCCAAAGTCACCCCGCCAGCCAGTGTTGCTCTTGAGCTGAATTCAGCAGTGTGTCTCTGGCCACAGGTCAGGGGAGTGTCAGGCCTGCATCCCAGGGGAGAGGGTCATTTATTAGGACCAGTGTCACTTTATCCACCAGGAGCCCCACCCCTGGCTGCTCCATGGTTACTCCTGTGGCAGGCGGTCAGGGTGGCAGTCATACCTGGGTAGGTTCCCTGAGGATGACAACAGGAAGGGTAGCCTCTCTGTCCCAGAAGCTGCCCCGCCATGTCACCTGTAGAATGCTGTTGAGTTCAAAGCTGTTGAGTTAGGGGTGACTACCAGCTTGCATAGGGGCAGCCCCACTTCTCCCTGAACCCCGTGGAGTAGAGGGGAGACCACACTGAACCAATGCCCCAGGAAACGCAGTGAATGGCCCTTCACGGGATCAGCTGAGCCGCCTTGATTACAGACACTGTGCATCCTTCCTCCCACCCACTGCCTGCCAGGCTCCCGCCAAGCCTCCTCTCCCCACCCCAGCCCTCTGGGAGGCCCCGTGGAACAGACAGCAGGTACTACTGAGGGAAGAACAGTTCTTCGGCTCCCGGAGGGTGCTGGGAGCCTGGCTAGCGACACTGGGCACTCAGACGGTGGCCACGTGCTTGGCACGTCACTGTGCAGGCTCCATGCTTGAGGGTTCGCATCTGCCTGCTGAGTCTGTTTCTCCCTTGGCTCTGGGCTCACCTACAGAGTTGAGTCCCATGACCCCCAGTGTGATTTCACATCCGAGAGGAAAATGCGTGCCTGTGTTTTCCTTTGGGCGTCTGCTTACAGGGAAGAGTATCTTGTGCTGGGCACAGACACGTGCAATCTGTGCTGCTGCCCATGTGTCCTGCATCCTTTGCCAGGGGTTCCAATGCCGCCAGGGGACACGGGGCTCTGCTCTCTTGCCTGGTGAAATGTCATGGTCCCAGGGAGGATCTCTCACAGAGCAGCCCAAGGTGGGTGTCAGCCCTTCTCCTACCTCAGCCCTGGTCACACCTCTGCCAGGTGCAGCCCATCCTTCCCAGGGAGACAGCCCAGCCTCAGGGAGTGGCCTCACCCATCGGGATGCCCAACACATTGTGGAAAACAGGGAGAGCAGGACCTCACTGGCCCTACTGAAAGTCAGACTTCGTGGAGAAATGGGCAGGCTTAGCAGGATCAGCCCCACTTCCCACATTCGAAGGATGAACACCACCTCAGCAGGTATCTGGAACCTGGGTTGTTGGTGTGGCCCGGGGAGCAAGGTGGGCCTGCAAAGGAAAAGGGAGAGCCCAGCCAAAGCCTCAGCCCCCTTGTGACCGAGTGAGTGAGGACAGTGGTTCCAGGAAGACATCTCACAGAGCAGCCATTTCCAGTCTCAGAGACGAAAGCTAGCCTAGACCCTGCCCACCCCACTCCTGGGGTCCAGGCCCACTAACAGACCACAGGCCCACCTGCTCTGGACAGTCTGTGTGGGGAGGGCTGTGCCTTGGAGCAGCCTCCCTCTGGGATCCCTATCCCCCCATTCCCATCTCACCAACCCTGGGGGGTCGGCAAAATAACAACCCTCAGGGATATTTGGATTCTAGTCCTTGGAACCTCATTTGGGTAAAGGGTCTGCTGATGTGATGACATTAAAATTTTCTATGGTGGTGTGCCCTAGTGGAGCAGAAAGAGGGCCAGTCTGTGGGGACCTTAGCAGAGGGTTTTGGGGTGCTATGCTGCAGGAGAGGAGGACCCCCTGCAAAGGAGTGCAGGGAAGGCAGCTCCAGAAACTGGAGAACTTGACCCTCCTCTAGCATCCCCAGGAGGCAGCCTGGTGACACAGGCTTCAGTGAAACTGACTGGGACCCCTGACCTCCAGCACCGCAGACAGTGAATGGGGGCTGTTTGAGCTTCTAGTCATGGTCGCCTGTTATAGCAGTGCTAGGAAATGCATCAACCCATGACACTGGGAGGAACACAAGCTCCTTTTGTGCCCTAGAGTTCGATCCTGAATGTCCTGCAGGCCCAGATGGAGCCTGAGGGCCAGGCTGGGGCAGCCTCCTCCCCTCCGCCAGCAAGTAGACTCTGGCTTACAGCCCCCAGGCGTCCTTCTCAGTGTAGGGCCAAGGCTGACAGGTTGCTTCTGGGACCTGGCCCTGATTTCTGAGGCTGCAGCAGCTTCTGTGGGCTGGACAGGGGCCATCCTGCTGGCTGGGGGCTGAGACTGCTCACTGCCCAGTATCTCCCACTCTCCCAGCCAAGGGGAAATGGGGCAGGAGTGCAAGTCTGTGGGGCTGAGAAGCCTGGGTGTCTGCAGAACCCTGGCACCCTCTGACCTCCGTGGCTTTTGGACATAGGTTCAGCCAAGCAGTAGGTGCCTGGAGCTCTCGAGCCTTCTAAGATCTATGTTCCTAGCAGCATACCCTCTCCCTGGGCCTGCCCCTGGTGGGCAGGAGGTCATCACAGAGAGGGTGTGGGTGTGGGAATGGGTCTGCATGGACAAGGTCATCTGCCAGGGGAGACAAGAAAATGAGCACTGGGCACACAGGAGGCTGGCAGAGGGGCAGGGTCCCCCGGTGACCCCTCTGCCTGGCACAGCCTCCTGCTGGGCATTCCTCTGTGTACCCCTTCTGGCCTGGCTGCTATCTTCAAGCACTCACAGAGGTTCTTAGGAGTTGGGGTGACTACACCTCAGCCCCCCGCTTCCCTCTGGCTCCCCGGCCCTGGCTGGGCTTCCGTCTTGGGATCTTTTGCAGGAGGCCAAGCGGGGCTAGAGGCATGGCCCCATCAATGCTTCCACTGGACTGGGCACCCCTAAAAGTAGGGCCATGGGAGGGCTGCCAAGGCTTGGCAGTGGGGAGTGTGCAGTTAAAGCTGGACTCAGGTCCCGTGGCCTCCAGCCCCGGCAAGGACCACAGAGCCCTTCTCCCTGCCCGTCCTGCCAGGCAGCCCAGGCATCAAGGAGCACAGGCGGGTGGGGCTGGGGTGTTTATTGAGTAGGTCAGGCAGAGCCTTCTGGCTCTCTCACTGGTGTCCGGGCTGGCGGGGCAGCTTTGTGTGCAGAGGCTGACATGAGGGTGATGGGATGGGGGGACACAGGGGACACCTGTGAGGGAGACAGGAGTAAAGATGGCAGCAGTGCTGGGGGTGGGGAGCAAAGGCAAGCCTGAGACACCCCCACCCCCACCCTGGCCCCCATCAGCGCCTCTCAGTACTTACCTCTTGCTCACTGGCCATCGATGCACTGGTCTGTGGGGGAGAAAGTCGTCAGGATGGGCAGGCCGTTCGTGCGTGCCTGCCTGCCTGCCTGCCTGCCTGCCTGCGTTGATGGGGCGGGGACTAGGAGGCGGGCCTGAAGATGAGCTGAGCTGATCGGGAGACCCATTCTCCAGATGACATGAGGCCCCGTCGCACCTGCTTGGGCACCTAGGCCACCGGTCTACATGCCTAGCCCTGGCAGCCCCTCAGCCTGGGGAGGCTGGTGGCTCTTTGAGTAGCCTGGCTGGAGCCCCTGAGTGAGGGGGCCCAGGACAAGGGGCCTGAGAGTGGGGAGGGAAGGGGAGCCAGGACAGCGGGACCTGGGGCGGGAAGGGAGGGGCCGGGACACTGGGACGGGAGACTTGGACCTGGGCCTGAAACTCTCTGCGGCCTGAGCTAAACTGCTGGGGAAGAACGCCTGGGGCCAAGCTGCCCCAGGGCCCCCCAGACCCCTCCAGGTGGGACAGGGTCTCCTTGAACCCAAAATGGCTCCCAGGAACTCCAGTGCCTGGAGAAGAGGACCGATCCTTCCTCTCCCCCTTTTCCTGGTGAGGCAGCAGCAGACCTAGACGGTCCCCGCAGCCCCTCCTCTCCCTGCTGGCCATTACCAGTCCGCGCGGGGAAGACGATGTGGTCATCGGTGAGGCCCAGGGATCTGGCAAAGCGAACGAACCTCTCCTTCAGTTCAGGGGTCAGCTGCTTGGTCCTCCCTGTGGCCGAGACGGCCGGTGAGTGGCCGGCGAACCTCCCTCAATATCGCGGAACGCGTGATGAGGCCCGGACCCCTTTCCCGCGGGGGCTCCGGAACCTCCCTGCCTGGCCCCCCGGGCTCAGGGCCGAGCTGCAGGGGCTGTGGAGTCAAGGTGGGGCTGGGCCTCTCCTCCCCCAGGCGTGACCGGGCGCCGGGCCCCCCATGGACTGGGCTGAGGACGCACCATAGAGGGTGGTCTTGAAGAACTCCCGGTCCTGGCTGACCTTCTTGAAGAACACCATGGCAAACTGGGTGTAGTCGGTGGCTGCCACGCGCACAGAGTAGCTCTGCACCCCTGGGAAGCCTGTGGGAGGCCTTGGGGGTCAGCCTCCCTGGTCCCAGGGAAGGCGCTGCTCTTTCTCCCCAGTCGCATGTGTGTGCTTCCCCCACGGCATCTGTGTGGACGGACAGGGAGGCCCGTGTCCCCGCCCAGGGCCCGCCTCACTCGGGACTTACTCCCAATGTTGCCTAGGCTGAACTGGCCAGGCTGGAAACTGGGGACAAAAGTTCTGATCCAGTAGTCACAGCGTTGGTTTCTACGGGGACAAGATGGGTGGGAGAGAGGGGAGAGGACACAGGCTTAGACCCCCTGTTCTGAGCAGGGTGGGGACCGGGGCTGCATCTGGGGGCACGGCTGGGATTCTGACACCCGCGTCTGCCGGACCCAGGCCAGCCTTACCGCGGCAGGAGGCCTCCCTCCACCCAGCTTAGCTGGGCCTGCACCTTCCCCTGTGAGCCTGTCCCACCCTCGTCTGCCCTGGGCCACTGACGCCGCCGCTCAGACCTGTCTTCCTCAGGGCTGTCTCCAGGTGGCCCTCTGGCATTCTGCCCCTACCCCCACGCATTTACCTTCTCCCTCCATCACCTCTCCTGGCCGGGAGGGGATCACCTTCTGAGGTTCTAGGCTGCCCCATGCCAAGAATCCCCTAGCTCTTGAGCCAACCCTTTCCTCTTGTTTCCTGATAACAATCTGTCGTTCCAGTACTGTCTGTGCCTGTGCTGAGTGACCAGGAAACACTGACCTGGTCAGTGAACGCCTGAGTGATCAGGTATCTGAACCCGGTGCTGCCCCCTCCATGGCTCTGGAGGCTCAGGCACAGGCCGTGAAAGCCGTGGACCCGGGTTTGAACCCAGAAGAAGAAGAAGCCAATTCCGAGTGACACTCAGATGAATGACGCTCTCAACTGAGGTCACCTTTGGGCTGCAACACAAGTCTGCCTCTGAGGCCCCTGGGGAAGGCCCCCAGCTCCCCCAGAGGTGGCAGCGCTCACCCCAATAGGATGGAGGTGACGTTGTAGCTGTGGTCATCCTTCAGCTCGTAGATGGTGGTGTACATCTTAAGTGGATTTTGCTCATTTTTCTTAATTGCGTTCCCGGCCACGCCAACAACATACCACTTCCCCTTGAACTGTGGGGGCAAATGAGGGACAGGAATGGCCCGGGGGCCACTGCCACCCCTTGTCCCTGCAGGCATTTCCAAGCAACTCAGCCCAGAACCAGGAGCCCCTCTAATTGGGCAGCAGGGGCCCAAACCTGCGCTGATGAAGCCGGCAGGTGCTGGAGGCCACCCCCTCCCCCAGAGGGCATCCTGAGTCTAGCAGAGATGGGCTGACCCTGAGCAAGTGGTCAGTCGGCCTCCCTGAGCTTGGTCTCCTGATCATGCAGAGGATGGGCCCACCTTGCATGGACTGGAGATTATATGGGAAAGCGTGGACCTGGGAAGGTCTGCTCAGGCAACCCTCTGGTCAGCAAGGTAGGGTCATGGCTTCCATCAGGGACTGAGGGCAGGCTGAGCTACAGCCTAGGCCTGGGCCTCCCAGAGTCCTGTCCATCTGCCCTAACATGCCTCCAAAGACCCTTCCCCTCTCCTGCCCTTACGTCCCACTCCCCTGGCCCCCCTGCCAGCTGCTGCCCCTCTAGGTTCCTTACCTGGTCATCCTGGAAGTCTGGCTGCAGAGGAATTCTGAGCAGAGGTGGGGCTGGGATCAGCTTTGGGGTGGAGTCCTGGGCTTGGGTTTGCAGGGCCCCCAGCAGGGAGAGCCCCAGACACACGAGACCTAGGGACATGATTTCCAGGCAGCTGCTGGGCTGGCAGGTAGTGAAGGAGGAGGCAAGTGAAGAGGAGGCCTGGGAGGACCCTATTTATGGCCCAGCGGGCCACCAGCCCCCAGGCTAGAATGAATCATCCTTTGCCAAACTCAGGAAGGGTGAGCCAATTGCCGCAATTCCTGATGAAACCTTTGGCAAGATCCCCCAGCTGGTCAGCATTGTGCAAGAGTCGGGCAGACAAGCTGGGGTGCCGGTGGGCGTGTGGGTGGGGCTTCCCTCAGGTGGACTTTAACCAGAGCTCTGCCTCAGGCAAGGTCAAGGCTTCCTCCACATTCTGTGTCCCTTCCCTTCGCTCTGGTTGGTTCTGTATGCGGGCCAGAGGTTCCAGACCTGGACAAGCTGTCTTTTCTGACCACCAGGAACCCCTTCTTGGCCCAATACCAGTGTGTGTGGTGGGCTGCATGGTGAGGCCTCCCCTCCCTGCACCTGATAAAAGCAGGAACTTTTTTGTTCCAACAAAACAGTGTAGTATTGTTATTTGTGTGTTATTTCCTGGTTCTCAGCAGGGACAGGGAGGATGGGGCCACTGAGACTGGACACTCCCAACAGGGAAGGACAGGATGTGTACTGAGTTTCCTGTGCCCAGCCCCTGGCACAGGGTGAGACCCCCAGAGGCTGGCCTGGGAGTGCTCCCCTTCTCCCATGTTGGCAGGAGAGGACCCCACACTGAGGACACCTGAGGCTGCTGTTCCCAGTACCACGCTGGCGGGGGCATGGGAGGCAACCAACCGTGAGCTGGGTGAGGCTACTGGGGGCTGGGGCCTGCAGGAGGATACTCCACCCCACTGCTCTGGACCCCAGGCACTCTTGAATCACAGAAAGGGCAAGGACTTGTCCTTGTCCCTGAGAGGTCATTGAGGTCATGGACTGTCTCTGGTCACCGCCTGGGGCCCTGGAGCCCAGCTGGGACCCCCAAAGTGGCTGATCTCAACTTCAGAGGGCAGTGGTTTGCTCACTGGGGTCTGGTCATCCTTGGGAGGCCAGGATGTGTCCCAGCCCCTGTGCACTGTCACCCAGGTGTTCGCCCACGAGGACTGATGCTGTCTGGACACCTGACTTGAGGCTGAACTGAGGGGTCACGGTCCTGAGCAACGCTGACAGGGGCTCCATTGCTTCCACCCTGGCTGCCTGGAAGTCAGGTGCCCCCGAGTCTGGACTCTGGAGAGGCAGGACAGTGGGGAAGGAGCCCAAGCTGCTGGGTAGGGGACGGGGAAGCCCCACAGGATGTCCATCCTCTCAGATTGCCCTGCCCACCTTCTGGGTGGTGAAAGGGCAGGAAGTGAAGATGGGTCAAGTGTCGGAGGAACATGTCGCCACCCATGTGCATCTGGAGGCACCTGGCTCCCCGATCTCTGTGAGATCTGGGGCTCCACCCTGGCTCCACTCTGTGACCTTAAAAGGTATCCTGCAGTCTGCGGTGATATGGGGGAGATAGAGGGATGGGGCCCCAAAGAATTTTAAGTAGGTAGGGGGCACTGTCCAGGATCACCAAGAAGCTGCTGGATGGAATATTCTAGACTGAAAGTCAGGGAGTGGGGAGGTAGAATAGCCACGGCCCCGTGGTATGATTCAGACCCTGCTCTCCAGTGTTGGAGGCCGGCTAGGGTCGCACAAAACACAAGCCAGGACAGGTGCGGAAGGGGAGCTCTCCAGCTGTGTGGGTGGGCTTTTGAACACTGTTTTTTTTGTTTTGTTTTTCAAAGGGAAGGCGCAGGCAGGAATGAAAGGAGTAGGCAGGCAGGATGAGAGGAGGA
>RJWH01005256.1:0-81764 GCA_004363575.1 Solenodon paradoxus | reverse complement strand
ATAGAGGAGTGGAGTGGAGGGCAGGGGAGGGGAGGAGAGGCCAGGGAGGCAGTGGAATCAGCTGCTGTTAATTGTGTGGTTTTGTTTTGGATTTTTTTATTCAACTTTGTTCAGCTTTTTTTTTTTTTTTTTTAGATTTAAAGTAAAACCCGCCACCATCCAGTGGACCCATTGTTGAACAAAACATTTTTAGTTTTGATTCCTCAATAGTCTTTTCTAATTTTCTATACTGTAGTTTTAATATAGTTCCACACTGCTGTCTTTTTCATGCCGTTCAGTGTTTTTCCTTGAAACAGGCCAGACTGAAGTCCTGTGGTTGGGCAGCAGCTGCAGCAGTCGGGGAAGAGTGACACTAACTGGGCTGAGCCCCAGGCCTGGCCAGGTCGGAAGCGCTGCCTTTGCGGTCTTAGAATTTTGAAAACTAACCTGAAAGCAGAGCTGTCTTGAGAAGGTTCTCCTAAAGCAGACTCTCGAGCGTGCAGTCTCAGGCAGGACAGTGTGAATTTGCAGCCTGAAATGCAGTGGCCGGGGTCCTGCCGGCCCCTCGGCTTCCCTCTGCTGCAGGACCAGTTGTGGGCTGTTCCTGGGGGCTGAGAAGCGGTGGCTGGCGGCGGTGCTCGCTCCGCAGCCCCTCCTTGGGGGACCACTTGCAGCAGTGTTCTTAAGCTGGTGGCCCCGAGCCCCCGTGTAATAAACAGTCTGTTTCTTAAAGGACAGGCGAGGCAGGCGTGAAGGCCAGCGGGCAGCAGGAGGAGAGGAGAAAGAACATTTTATTTAGTTGCTCATCTTGGTGGTTCCTGCCGGGTCGGGACACGACCCCAGGACCTCGGGATGTGTGGACTGCCCGCCCCTCCTCCACCAGGGGTGCCAGTGATTTTTTCATATCCTTTTAATTCTCTCGAAATAAAATTCATATATAAGGCGATGCTGCAGAATCTGAAACGTGCGCACAGGTATTTGCATCTTTGCCTCGTGTCAGCTGTCCTGACTGAAATGTCAGGGAGAAACGAAGGCCAGGAGTGTGGGTGGGTGTGGGTGGGCACAGCTGCGCTGGCGGACAGATGGGGCGCACTGCTTGGCGCCAAGTCACAGCGACTGCTGCCTCGCCCACCAGGGTGGGGACATTTCACAGGGCTGTCAGGCTTGTAAAGTTCTGGGCTACGCAAGGTAGTCGCTTCATTTTACTTGGGGACAGTATTCCTGGCAAGTCCGTCTCTGATAGGGCGAGACAAAAAGACCTCCTGCCCGGGTGCTGCCGTTCGCGGTCTAGCTTCACGCGTCTGCACACCTCTCCCCAGGGCCTGCGGTCGGCAGTGGCCCGGGGCTGCAGTGCTCCATGGCTGTGTGGCCTCGCAGCTGACCCAGCAGCGTGTGCTCGCCCCGGTGCTGCTGACCCGCAGTCCGTGGAACCTCGTCGGCCGCTTTAAGGGGAGACGGTGACGATGTGTGCAGAGAGGAACACTGGTGCTCTCTTCTGAATGTTGCACTTTACCTGTCGTTGGTGAAGACAGTTGACAAAATCAGATCAGCGCGAAACAATGGTCCCAAGTCGCGCCGCTCTTTATTTTGTGACGTCCCGTATTCCCCACAAGGTACACTTACGTGAACGTAGGCAGAGCAGCTGCTGGTGTTACCTGAAAACTGAGGAGGGCGCTTGACGTCTCTGTCGGTGGATGTGAGACCACTGGTTCCGGCACAGTTTGCAAGAAATCAAAGACGCTGTTTCTATTCTCATTGTACAGCGCCTCAGCCCTCCGCCCCGGCGCCTCACCCCTCCGCCCCGGCATTCAGTTTAAAAACAAGTATAAAAATATATAAAGATAAGTTTTCAGAAATACATTATCCATAGAGGTACAATTAATCTGAAGTTTTACAATTAATCTGGATTTAGGAATTGATAATATGGTGACTAGTTAGAAGTGCATCTTATGGTTTATGTACTTGGTTTTACTAAAAACCTACAGTTGGATTCAGGATTCAAGGGAGGGATGGGTGGTGGCCCTGAGGGCCTGTGCCCTCGGTGTGCGGTCCCTGCAGTGAGGACTGTCAGCGGGGGCAGCAGTGAGTGTGCAGACTGGACTCGAGCTGTGTGCAAGCTCCGGCTCGTGCTTCTGCTGTGGCTGTGAATGGCTCATCTTTGCTGTCCTCACCGTTGTAAGTGGATGCTGTGCAGTCACAGCAGAGCGTTTTCGTTTCTAGCAGCGTCGCTCCTAGAATGTCATTGTGATGATGTATTTTTGATTGAATGTTCTCTTTTGCAGCCTTCCTGGGTGATCCTGTCCGTTCAGTGTGGTGCTCTCCTGCCGTATCCTTTTGGGGCTGCGAGGCGGGAAGGGACTCTGCGTCCAGGCGACACGGCAGCATGAGTGAGGACTACATCGGAGCAGGCCCGTGGCGCACTGTCCCCCCAGGCACCTCCTGGTCCCACTCTCGGCACGTGCCTGGAGGCGCCTGGGCTGCCCTGGCCTGAGTTCTGGGTCCCTTCTTGGACTCTGTCCCTGTCGGGGGCAGATTGTCTTCAGAGCGCTAGGTGACCAGGAGATCTGAACTTCAAACTCGGCACCAGCGTGAGCTCTTCGGAGACTAGGGCGGGGAAGAGAACATCAGACCTTTTTAGCTTTGTGGATGGATTGGATAGAGGTGTGTGCTTCACACATGCCGTCCCCCAGCTCTGGGCTGCGCACCTCGAACAGAGGGTCAGGAAGACCTGACGGGGACTCTGAAGGCCCCCAGCACGTGCGGGGTCAGGCCCGGCGCTACAGGGGGCCTTCTCCCTGAGTGGGTCTAGCCCGTGCGACAGCCCCATCAGGGTGGCCACTACCGCTGGCCGTGGCCCAGGGCCCTGCGACATGAGGTGCCCTTTGTGGGCAGTTCTGCGGGCGGGCAGGGCTCCCGCGGGCCCCGCGGAATTCAGTGTTCGCAGCTATCGTCGCAAGAGCTAAAGGACAGCGCGCCTGCTTCGCTTTGGTTTTGGATTTGAGGCGTTTGGATTTTTTTTCTTTCTAAGCTCAGGTTTAGCAGACTGGGAAAGGGACAGGTGTTTTTGAAGACGAGAGGCGAGCTTTTGTCTGTCGGGCTCAGAGCTTCAGGGCTTGCCGTCGACCTGTTACTCTTAATTCACCTGTCCAGCTGGTGTCTCTCTCTGCTGTGGGGAAGGGGATGCTGTCATGCCTTTTGAATTATAGATACTCCAGAGTCTTCCCCGAAGTCGAAGAATCGCTCTGTGCGTGTACACACGTCTGTGCCCGTGTGTGTGTCCGCGTGCGGTCAGCCAAGGTCACGTGTTTGCCCACGAGTGTCGTGGGCCCGTTCTGTCGGTGATACCGCGAGAGACTTGGAAGTGTCCTGCACAGAAGACTTCTCGGTCCTCCTCCTCCAGTCTCCTCCGCACTTTTTCCGTCAACTTCAGTCTGTGTCTTTCCTAAAGTAATAGCTTGGGGGTGACAGGGCGGCGCAGGTCCCAAGGCCACCGAGGGTGTGTGTGGGCGGGACGCAGCCCCTGGTCCTGCTTCGTTAGAATCTTAATGACTGAACAGAGTGAATGGCTTCTCTCCTGAGTCCTGTCAGATCTTCTTCGGAATCACTGCCTGCCTGTCTCAGGTAAGCAAGAGTACGTCACGTCACCCGTGTGCATGCACCGGCGTTCCCGCTGCCGCCGCGCGTTCGGTGTGTCAATGCCACGCTTGCACTCGCGCAGATGTGCGCGCGCTTTTCCGTGTGAAGCCTGGTGGGCGCCGCGTGGTCTTTCTAACCTGAAGATGACAAAGGCTTACAACTGGAATATTAAGAAGTAGTAAATGCGAAGTTAAAAGATGACAAGGAAAATTCAGGCAGAGAATTTTCTTAATAAAGGGCTCATACAAATGTTAAAAAAGACCGATAGATCTGGCAGACGAATGGATTTTCAATTTTATTTATAAAGAGGAATTTCAGGTCATCAGTTTTAGCAAGGTATTAGATGCACTTTATAGTCAGACACGAGCACTGTCGTATCGGTGGGCTGAGACGTCACCTGCTGTGACGGTGTTTGTGCCCTGCCCAGCGGCAGAGGGTTCATCGTCCCTGACCGTCCTTCTCTCTTCAGAGCTGCACCCCAAGATGAGAGGACGAAGGCGGAGTGATGCGGAGGTGTTTGGCATCACAGCTGCCGGGGAGATGGTTGGCCAGCACGCTCTTTGTGCTGAGACAGGCAGCTGTGTGGCCGGTGTTGGGCACGTCCCATGAAATACGTGAGACCTGGGGTGTTTTTCACTGGGCCCCATGGGATGTCACCGCGCACGCAGCGTTCCATCAACTAAGTCAAACACATGAGACAGGTCTGAGCAAGGCTCGAGGGGGCGACGCTGCCCTCTGGGTGGGAGAGGAACGTGTGTCTTCTCCCAACCCTCAAGCTCACGAATTTGCGGCAGAATATCAAGTTGGCCTTTCTTAAAACTGTCAAATTACGTAGAACAATCTGCTTAGAATTGGTTATTGGACAGGTGATTGAGACTCTTTATCTGATCTCACAGGCCTGGCCCTTTCTGTAACTGGGGTCTTAGGATGGTAGGAGACAGGACTCAGTCCTCCACCTCCGTGGGAGCCTTGAGAGTGGGGCCTGCTGAGGACCTTCGGTGACATGAAAAGGAACTTGATTTTCGTCTTGCTTTTTTCTTACCTGTGCAGCAGAGGCCTGGAACCAGGCGGTCCATGCTGTCCCATCATTAGATTCCTGGTCAGACAGCTTTTCATGCAGGTGGTGTCTGCCAGTCCAAATTGGACTCTTCTCCGTACCATTAATAAATAGGTTCAATTATGGCTGCTGTTTTTATTTGTTCTGGAAATTCTCTCAAATTATAAAGGCCTTTTGTTTTTTCTTAGCATTTCTGTTTTGTTTAGTTGTTCACACTGATTGCTTGCCCCCTGCGCCTGCCCACCGGGCCCAGGACTTGAACCCGGGGGTATGTGGCTGCTCCTTTGGAGGTGACTGACCTAACTGCCGCTCCACCAGGGAGCGCCTGGTTTTGCTGCCTCCTTTTAACAGATGCTCCTTGAAAAATTGGCTTTTTTCCTGTCAAGAGAATTGTGCTGGTATTCTGTTTTTCAGTGGTTTTCATATCTGTATTCTAGTTATTTATTTCTGTGTTGATGTTTAGACAGCTGGAATGACAGCCCTGGTGCTGGGCGTGTGGCTGCACAACACTGTATTTTACTAACACTTCTCTGTGTTCCTAAGTTACAGTAAACTTCAGAGGAGTTTATTTCTGTTTAGTTAAGCACAATGTCCTTTGCTAAAATGTACTTTGCTAAAATTTGCACGCACTTGTCTGGATTGGGTTTCTGGGTTCAGAGTTTAGAGCCCGCTCTCCGGAGTGCTCAGGGTGAGTGAGAACAGGAACGAAGAACAGGGCTGGCCGGCGAGCCCCACAGACGTTAGTGGCCAGTGTCACAGTGACGTGGCATCTAGCAGACTTGGAGAAAAAGGAAAATAACAATGTCAGTATGACCCGGGGTTTTACATTGGGTAACTCGAGGTGCTAAACTGTTATGTGGGTCGACACTGGAACTCTCAGTGTTGGAGAGAAAAGCCGTGCTTGCATGTGGCGAAGCTGTTGCTCCGTCTGGCTGTGGGGCACACTCGGGCGTCCTCCGGCGCACCCAGCACCCCGGGGCCCGCGGAGTCGCTGCACAGGTGTGGGCGCGGGCGGGGAGGCCCAGGCCGCCGGTGAGGGATGCCTGATGCGGAGGGCGTAGAGTCCGGGAGGCAGAACTGGAGTCGGGGCCGGGGAGGGCATTCCACACGGAGCCAGACGGACATCCGGAGGGCGGAGAGGGCAGACGAGTAGCGGCTGGGAGAGGAGGAAAGCCATCAGGCAGCGATGGCAGCCTGCACTCGACTGAGCGAGCACACACAGGACGTCTCAGCGTTGTTTATGTGTTCAGTTTGGATTCCGAATGTTACTTTAGAATACGCGGAAACGGGAAAAGGCGAACGCAATGACATGTCCATCCTGCAGGGAGACGGCCTGGAGTGTGCAGGGCAGGGGAGGAGGGGCAGGGGAGAGTGGGGTCTCGACTCGGGAGGTTGGATTTGGGTTAGCGCAGTGTCAGCTGCGTGGACCGGGACCCGCGGGGGAGAGACGGTGCCCGCTGCTGCGGGGTGTGTTCTGATGGAGAGGGCACCGGCAGGCGCCTCGGGAAGGTGCTGGCCTTGGTTTAGAGCACGGCTGCTCAGGTGTGGAGGCTCGGAGACGCCCCGGCCGAAGCGCCGACACGTTCGCTCCTGTGGAGGAGAACGCGGGAGGGCGGCTCGGGAGGACTGCAGTGCGACCTTGGGGCGTGTTGGAGGGGCCAGAAGCTCCTCAAAAGCAGATGCAGTCAGGCTCATGGTAGCAGTGCCAGGGGAAGCTGTCGAGCCTTTCCGTGTGTGGCAGACGGCGTGGCCGTGCCCCTCGGCCTGTCTGGCCCGAGGAGGGGAGGATGGAAGAGGGTGGGGATGCCGCCGTGTGGGAAGGGACACGCATTCTTGTTGACTCGGTGTGGGGACAATGGACTGCTGTTGGCAGAGGGCCCGAGAATGGGAACCAGTAACCCCCAAGGACTCAGGCTCTCAGGAGAAGGCGTCCTCGACTGGGCACCTGTCGGTTTACCCAGGTGCTGAACGCAGTGCGGGCGCTGGGCCTGTGCTGGACAGCAGGTGGGTTTGGGCAGAATTTTATAACTTTCAGTGAAGTCAGGAGGTCCGAAAGATCAGCGGCCATCATCAGCGTGACCTTTCTGGGGGGACTGCTGTCCTTATTCTACACAGTCACCACTTAGGAGCTGACATCCCCAGTATGGACAGGTCACTCACAGGAAGGCCTGCTGCGATCAGCAGGCTGCTCATGCAGGCTGGGAAGCTGTGACGCTGGTGGCTCATGAAGAATCCTGGCTGAGGAACGTGCCCGGGGACACTGACGCTTGTGACTGCTGAAAGTGTCAGTTCCTTGCTAAGATACATTAGCAGACACGTACAGTGTGTGGCCAGGGACTTGCGTTCAACAGCTGCCTGGTGGCCAGAACTGTGAATGCCGGGGCACAGGTGCCTTCGGACATGAGTTCCCGTCGGCTCACAAGCAGTCTGGAAGGACCCGTGTGAGCAAACTCGTGTGTCCTAAGTGTGCAGAGATGGGGTGACAGGTCGGGGGGCCCCGGGGACCTGTCGCTGTCCCTCTGGGTGGCTGGCACTGGCTTGTAAATGCACACACAGTTGGGACACCCCCCCCAGAAAATAGGCCTGTTTGCTTGGTGGCTGTCAGTGGCCCGCTGACCGTCTGGGTGCTGTACACCTGGAGCGCTGTCGGCGTCCTCCAGAGCTCCCGGGGGGCGGGGAGGGCTGTGCGGTCTGAAGCGGGCCGGCACGGACAGTACCCGCCTTCTGAGCCGGTGGCGTGCGGGTAGCGGTGCGGCTGGGGCCTCGGCGTGGTGTGCTGGCCAGGTTCTGGGGCTCTGCCAGGGTCGAAGGAGAGCCCGGCCAGGGGCCTCACTGGGACCTGGAAGCCTTTTCCACTCCGCGCCTAGATCGGCGAGCATCTCTTGACTGCCTGCCAGGCGCCTGCGCTGCGCCAGGTGCCGTGAGGTGGTGCGGAGGGTTAGTCACGGTCTCCGCGGTAGAACAGGTGGAGTTGGGAATGAGGCCGGATGAGGGGCGAGGCCCCAGGAAGTGGGGATGCAGGTAAGGCCGCAGGCCTCTGCTCCAAGTCCTGAGAGGGGACAGACAGCCAGGGTGGTCAAGTCCTGTGCCCTCGCTCTGGGTGGACCGTGTCAGAGCTGGCGAGCAGCCAGACGAGCGCAGGTTTGAGGAGGGTCGTTGAGGGAGGTGTGGCAGCCGTCTCGGGCAGGCGATGAGTTGGGGTGGCCACACCAGTGAGGCAGGGCCTTGGTCACTGTTTAGAGTTTTTGAATTGCAGCTTTGAGGGGCAGTGAGGAGACAGCTAAGCTTTAATGTTAGCTGAGATAAGGTTGGTGGTTTCAAAAGATTTCATTTTAAAAAGAAAAAAGGGCACTTAGCCCCAGTTATCAAATAGTGCTCCTGAAAATTTGGAAAATGCAGAGCCTCGTTAGCACCAGCTCTCTGTCCTCCTGTCTGCTAGCCCCACAGCACGCCCTGCGTCTCCGAGACCCTGCCTGTGACGCTGGCCAGACAGCACACGGCTGGGCCAGCACAGCCGGTTGGGCCAAGTGGCCCCGGCAGGTGGCCAGATCCGCGCAGCAAAGGCGTCTGCGGATTGTTTTCTGTGTCGTCTTTAATAACGTGTATAGTGTGTCACTGGAGTGATCTCACCTCCAAGTGGTGCGGCGAGTGATGACATCACTTACGAAAGCTGATAATTCAAATGAGGGTTCTGACAGGTGACACTGACTCACTAAGTGAGATATAGGAGGTTGTGATTTTGAAGGTGGTTTTATGAAATTAATGTGTCTTAGTATTCACAGAACAGTGTGGAATACAAAATAATTTCTACAAATACCTGTAAAATGGATGAGAGTGGAATATAATGTTAGATTTTTGGCAAGTTGATAGTCATAATTCAAAAGAGATCGACGTGCTCTGTGTCAACACCTTTAAACAGGAACTTGAGACAAAGCTGAGAGCATCTTAAGGATGTGATCCTAACTCAAAACACGTTTATCCAGAACAAAACTGACTTGGCTAAGTGACTCTCAGCACCCACACCGCTATTTTTGTAGATGTTCTTTTCCCTTCCAGACTGAAATTCTCTCTTCGCCCTTCTCTTTGCCCTCCTGAGGAACTGGCCCCTGAAGAGGCGAGGGGACAGCGCAGCGCCTGGGGTGCGGCCTGGCGTGGGAGCCAGCCGTCTGCGTCTCAGTGTCACCTCTCGCTTTGTTCCCCCGGTGATGTGGGGACGGCATCGCAGTGCTGGAGACGCAGGCGGCTGCTCGGCCCTCGGCCCGTCTGGGCGCACAGGGCAGGGCGGCGCGCCTGCCTCCTGTGCATTCAGTGACGCCTGCGTGTCCCCAGGTTCAGACCACCCCTTTTTTACTGCACGCATTCTGGGGTGCCACTCACGGGCTGTCATCTAGTGGTTATGGTTTGGCTGTTGCTGTGTGTGTCACCTCTCCTGAAACAGAGCTGGAGGGTGGGTAGGGCCGTTTTTGGTGCCCACTGACAGGACCCTCCAAAGTCAGTCTCTGGAGTGTGGATACAGCTTTTTAAATTCATTTGCTGACAAGGCAAAAGGAAAAAAGTATAAGCGAGAGTAAAATGCACGTAACCTGAAAGTGTGTTTCCTCATTGACACACGCGTTAGTCTCACTGCTGACGTCTTTGTGGCGCAGTGCGCTGCTCTGCGCCGGTGACGGAGGCCTGCTTCTCCCGGCAGGTGTCGGCGGAGGACCGGAGCGCCCTGTGGGCCTTGCTCACCTTCCACGGGGGTGGCTGCCAGCTGCGGCTGAGCCGCAGGTGCACACACCTGATCGTCCCGGAGCCCAAAGGGGTGAGTGTGGCTGCGGTGCGGCCGCCGTGGACTTGCCTGTGGTGAGGCCCTCTGGGAGGCGGGCAGAGAGCTGGCACTACTGTTTTGAGCCTGACGTGACTTCAGGATAGCAAGCACACTTATTTGGGTCTGCTACATGGAGAAGGAGGAACGTTGTTGTGAATCTCTAGAGTTTCGAGTCCAGTGAAAGTTCATTTCTATCTGAAAAAATGTTAGTCCTCTTCAAAGTGGGGGTGACAGGCTGAGCTTCAGTGGTGTCTCACCCCTGCAGTTCTGTTGCTCATCTAGGAAGTTCGGTGCAGTTATAGCTGTGCTCGTGGGTGTGTTTGCCTGCAGGAGAAGTACGAGTGTGCTTTGAAGAGAACAAGCATTAAAATTGTGACCCCAGACTGGGTCCTGGACTGCATATCTGAGAAAACCAAAAAGGACGAAGCGTTTTACCATCCTCGTCTGGTTATTTACGAAGAGGAGGACGAGGACGAGGACGAGGAGGCAGAAAATGAGGAGCCTGAGTCGCCGAACGAGGGCAGCACGGACAAGTCGAGCCCCGTCAGCTCCCGGGAAGGGTCTCCCTCGGGCGACCAGCAGTTCTCACCCAAATCAAGCACCGAGAAGGTGAAAGGGGAGCTGATGTTTGATGACTCCTCAGACTCCTCACCTGAAAAGCAGGAGAGGAATTTGAACTGGACCCCGGCGGAAGGCCCGCAGCTGAGTGTGGCCAAGCGCAGGCTGCCCACGGGGAGGGAGCCCGGCCTCATCAACCTGTGTGCCAATGTGCCGCCCGCCCCGGGGGGCCTCCTGCCGGCCGCGGGGCCCGGCCTGCAGGGTTCGGAACGGCCAGAGGTGATGGCCCCGTGGAGCCCGGCTGTGCGGACGCTGAGGAATATCACTAACAGCGCTGACATGCAGCAGATGAGCCGGCCACCCAGCGCAGCGCACGTAAGTCCGACGACTCCGGTCCCGGGTCTGGCGTTGGATCCGTGTTCTGTGCAGCCGTTTCCTGCCTCCGTAGCCGCTGGCCCACCTGGGCGCGAGTCTGGGTGTGAGGACTTGTTTCACGCTTGCAGACTCAGTTCATGTGCGTCCTGTTGCGAAGGAGGGGCCGCCTGCACGGGGCGCCCGGAGAGGACAAGTTTACCAGCAGCTGTCTGTCGCTTAGCACAGCTTCACGGTGGAGAAGGGACATGAACTTGCTCATTCGTTGTAGTTGGGGCTTTTTGAGCAAAACAGACCTTCCACATTGGTGTAGTATTTTTTTAAGAGGAAAGAAGGCAGGAAGAGAGGAGGAAGCAGCATTTTATTTACTTAGTTGTTCACTGTAGTTTCCCCTAGTCCTGGGCTGTGAATCCCAGGGCCCCTCGGGCTGCACGTGGACTGCGCCCAGGTGAAGGCTTGACCCCTGAGCCACCAGGGCGCACCAGATGTTTGCAGTTTAAGCTCAAAGGAAGGCAGTGGGTGTGGACTGTTGGTCAGTGTTTACGCTTCTGCAGACACAGCCCTACTCTGGTTTTAGGTGGGAAGACAAAGGCAGACAAATCCAAACTGGAGGACTTATGATGAAGGCAGTTATGACATCCTGTGGGATGTCAGCGGCCGTGCAGGGGAGGGCTGCTTTAGAGTGGGTGGCCAGGGAGGGCTTCATGGAAAGTTTTCGGAACAGGAGGCTATGGGGAGAACAGGCTGAGATGGGGAGGAGGAAGATGGGTCCGTGGCATGAAATCTGGTCCATCATGGCCTATCTATTCCAAGAAGAGCCCGGGAGATGGAATGGGTTTGTCATCCTGCTGTGTTCGAGGCAGCACTTGGGCCCCTGGCTTCACTGGAGAGTGCAGTGGTGCAGGGAGGCTGCTCTCCCCTCCTCGGGTTAGAGGTCCTCATTCAGGAGGGCTGTGGAGAAGATAGGAGGGACGGAGAGGCAGTAAATAGTAAACGGGACAGAAGACTCCCTTTTCCTTTTTTTGCTATCCTAGCACTCTGCTCTTGAAAATACGTCAGCCCGAAGTATTTGTGTTGGTCAGCTTCAGTTGGTTGGTTTATTCCATCTTAGTTCTAAATTTTGATAGTCTGAAACCGTGAATTGACATGCTCTGTTGACTTGGTGATAACTTAATAAGTGCACAGTAAAAATGCATTATTGTTCTCAAAGCTTTCAACCACTTGATATTATAATAAGACACATGTAGGCTGTACAGTTACTCTGGGTTCGGAAAAAAGCAGTCTGTTTCAGGAACTGATCAGAGTCACCTCATGTTTGTTTCCTAGATCCTGCAGTCCCTCTCGGCACCCACGAAGCACACGGAGCAGCAGCTGGGTCACGGCCAGCAGGCCCACACCAATGCCAGCGCCGTGCTGTTCGGCCCCGCCAAGGGGGCCGCGGAGCCCCACCCACCCCCACCTCCGCCCCCACCGCACCCTGTGCTGCACCTGCCGCCCCCCCAGATGATGCAGCTGGCCCAGCAGCCTTATGCCCCGCCACAGGCACACCCCTTCCCTCCACCACAGGCCCAGCACCCCTTCCCCCAGCAGCTGCACCGGCCCCAGCACCAGGCCCTGCAGCACCAGCTGCACCAGCTGCAGCACCAGCAGCTGCACCAGCAGCTCCAGCGCCTGCACCAGCAGCAGCTCCAGCTACATGCTCAGAGTTTACCACACCCGGGCCAGCCACCTCCTGCCCCACAGCACCCCGTCCCGCAGCCCCCGGCCCCTCAGCATCCCGCCCTGCAGCCCCCGGCCCCCCAGCACCCCGCCCCACAGCCCCCGGCCCCCCAGCACCCCGCCCCGCAGCACCCGACTCCCCAGCACCCTCAGCACCAGGCCCTTCCGCACCCGCTCTTCGGACACGACCCAGCAGTGGAGAGTTAGTGCTGTGCGGCGCTCCCTTCTTCCTGCGTCTGTGCTTCTGCAAGGGCCCTGGGGCGGGTGGGGAGGGAGGGGAGTGAGAGCATCTTAGATGGTTCTTCCCGGGTGGGGCCCAGTCCCACAGCAGTAAGTTACTGTAACGGAATCGGTTGCCTTTGGGGGAGTTTGGGACCTCGCGTGCTGAGGGAGCCCTGGTGTTTGAACTCACCACTCAGTGTGGACAGTCAGCTGCATTCCTGGTGCTCTCAGACCCCTGGGCAGGACGTTGTGTGACTAAGGTCTGCTTTACAGGGCGCTTTCCTTCTGTGCGTGTATGCCCACGGGGCTTTCATCTTCTTTTTCTATGTGATTCCATTTAGTTCCAGAAGAAGGCTTCCTGCTGGGCTGTGTGTTTGCCATTGCCGATTACCCGGAGCAGATGTCTGACAAGCAGTTGCTGGCCACCTGGAAAAGGGTGAGGTGGTGGCTGGAGGAGAGGAGCTTATGTGTGGGGTGTCCTTTGCGACTGCGGACTCCTGCTGTGTCGTGAGCCACCCAGGCAGAGGCACATGTGTGGCTGTGCGCGGGCGTGCTCGTGCACGGTCTCGGCGGCCTTTGGAAGGCCACTCCCCTCAGCTCAGTCTGCTCGGCTCTGGGGGCGCCGTTGGCATCGTCGTGCGTAGAATGGGTCTCTGCTCGAAACTGCAGGGCACTGCGCACTCGTGTGAGCAGCTGTGGGTTGGCACAGCTTTTTGTGACTGCATAGAGACGTCAGCTTGCGCGCGCCTCACTCCGGGCTGAGGAGAGGGCCGTGAGGAATCCTTGACTCAGGTCGGAAGGCACCGGCGTCTTCTAGTCCTATTGTGGAGCTGATGTCCTTTTACTTAATTCTCATAGTGGTTTTTAAAGAAAGGAAAATAGTGATTTTTCCATGCAATGCCGTAAATCAAAACGGAGTCACGTTTCTAAGAAAAGCTTAAGTGTGCCTTAATTACATTGTGAACGTGCCACCTGCCTTCCTGGTGTCTGTACCAGCCCCGTGCGGGCCAGGCATGTTGGGAGCCCCGGAATGTGGTTGGGTGACCAGGACTGCCGTCAGCCAGCCAGCAGAGAAACAGCCCCACACACGGACGATGCAGAGAGCAGGGAGGGAGGTGACAGCGGGGACGCCCGACCCCAGGAGAGGAGAGGCGAGGGTTGGGGTGTCCCCACGGGAGAGCAGACATGGGAATGCAGAGAGGGAGGGGCCCAGTGAGGAAGCGTGTTCTTTGGGGGCATCCAAGAGAAAGGTCGGACCGGGCCTGGCTGGACCTGGTTTGTGTGCTGTTGGGAGATGGGGGTTTCTCCCTGTGGCATCTTAGATGAAGAGGTGTTGAAACCGGGCCGCCTGTGCAGGCAGGGGACACGGCCTGAGCCACGAGGGCATGCCTGTTTGAGAGTCAGACAGCAGAAGAGACACAAAGGTGTCTGACCGTTAGAAATTGCCAGGCAGGTGGAACAGAGGCCAAAGGTAGGACAGGAATGTCTGCTCTCGTGTCTGCCCCTTCAGTTGAAGGATTCGTCCGGAGGTCCAGCGTTAAATAACAGAACTTTGGGGAGGGGGTGTGAAGGCAGGGAAATGAGTAGGGACGGCAGCTCAGAGCCAAAGGGCGTGAACAGCGAGTGCCATGAGGAGGGTGCGTGCGGAGGCTTCCCGAGGGGCCTGGAACCCGGGGTGTCTGCGCCTCAGATGCAACAGTGCCAGCCAGACAGCGTCTCTCAGATTCTGGGGGAAAGGGACTTGCCCGTAGAGTAGAGCATCCAGCCTGTCGGTCTCATGAGCCCGTGCACTGCCGGTGTTTCAGACTGCAGCCCCAACCGCACCTTCGTGCCTCTGAGGGAGCTGCTGCGGCCAAGGAGGGCTGGCGCCCCAGCGGAGGCCGGGGAGCCCTCACGTGAACAGCCGTGCTGACTCTAGACGCACCTGGACACGAGGACGAGTGTGGCAGGCAGACGCCTCCGGACTTTGTGTCTCACTGTTCCCTCAGGCTGAAATCCTGCCAGGAGGGCCCGCTGTCGTGGGGCTGGTGGGACGGCGCTGGGTGGCGTGGTCTCCTGCTGGGGCTCCTCCCAGCTGACGTGAAGCCAGTTCCACCGGACTCTGCCGGAAGGAACTGTGTCGTTTAGTCCCTGTCAGCGCCAGGGCAGGTGGGCGCCAGACCTGAGAGGATGTTCAGACACCACATCACTCTCCTCTGAAGGGTGTGGGCTGAAGGGAAGGCCCCAGAGGCTGAGGAAAGGTCGTGGGGCAGGAGTACGGCAGGGAGGGCAAACCGCGTGCAAGGGAGGGTGTTGTGCCCTGAGACCAGGGGCCGCGGCACACTGCTGCGTCGCCGGAGACCGGCTTCCACAGGACTTGGTGTAACTTGGGGAGGGCGTGTGCACCTGCGTGCGTGTGCTGTGTGCGTGCGTCTGCGGGAGGGTGGACGACAGCAGCAGTCACAGGGTGACCTGAAGCGGCGCCTGGCGTGCTCTCGTGTCCGTGATCACCAGAGATGCACACAGCGAGCGCGCTTGCTTTGGCTTGGCCGTCTGGTCACAGGCCTCGTCTGGGAAAGTGCTAAACGAAGCCACTGGTTTTGTGTGGCGGTGGTCCCAGCAGACTTAATGCCCTTCGGTGGGCCTGACCAGCCTGTGGGACCCACAGTGAGGACGAGAGCCCCCCAGACAGGCCGCCCTTAGAAACAGTGGCTGGCACTCCTGCCTTCTTCCTCTAGGACAGTGGTTCTCCCAAGTGATGCTGCCCGCGGGGACCTGTCTGGAGACGTGTCACAGTCCAGCGGGAGTCATACTGGCTCTCAGCAGGCGCTGGTGCCCGTGGAGAAACCCATTTAGCAGTACTTTCCAGTCTCATCTGGGGACTCAGACGGAAGGCGTGTTGGCTGGGAGTCTCCAGCAGTGCCGTCGTGCATCTCTTCTGCCCTGGGGACAGGCATACGGGGTGGGGGCAGCTGCATCTGAGTCCCGGGCTTGAGCACCACTTTGTGTCTAGATCATCCAGGCGCACGGTGGCACCGTGGACCCGGTCTTTTCCAGCCGCTGCACACACCTGCTGTGCGAGAGCCAAGTCAGTGGGCTGTACGCACAGGTGAGTCCGACTGCGGCCGTGCGCCTGCGCGGGCGAGTCCATCTGCGGCCGTGCATATGGACGGTCTAGGGATCCTCGTGAGCACTGTGTTTGGAAAGGACTGTTTCTGCCTCTAGGAGTAGGAAAGTTGCTTCTTGCTGATTTGACTTTCCTTAGTCCCTGGTGGGGTAGATTCCCTCATGCCTTTGCTCCCGCGGCAGGAGAGGTGGGGCACAGGGGCGCAGCAGGCCGCAGGGCGACCCCTCGGGGTCCACCTCTCACTGCTTCTGTTCCCTGGAAAAGGTCTTCTGCAGACGGAGGGGACGTGTGTGATGAGCAGGCCCCACTTAGAGAGTGGAGCCCTCCATCGGGCCCGCCTGTCCGCTGAAAACGTAGAACTCTTTGTGAGTCTTGTTCACTGTAAGGAGACGGTTAGGACGGTCGCACCTGTACATAGTCCAGGCGCTGCGGGGCTTTAAGCGCGGTGAGCGCTGCTGCTCCGACGGGTGTTCCCGTCCTTGCCGGACCCGGCGGGCTGTCCCGTGCGGACAGGAGCGGAGGCGCTTCGCCATCTCGGCCGTGCTGAGTCGTGACGTCTCTGCTTGCGGGGCCTCGCGGCGGAGGCTTCCTGGCGCCTCGGGGGCGCGCACCGACGCTCTCGTCCTTGCGTCGCAGGCCCTCCGCGAGAGGAAGCGGTGCGTCACGGCGCACTGGCTGAACACCGTGCTGCGGAGGAAGCAGCTGCTGCCGCCCCACCGCGCCCTGCACTTCCCCGTGGCCTTCCCGCCGGGGGGCAAGCCCTGCGCACAGCACGTGAGTGAGCAGCCCCCCGCTGGGCGCCCGGGTGGGCGCCCTCCTCTGCGACTAGTGATGCCCACCGCCCTCGCTCCCCTCCCTCCCCTCCCCTCGGCGCCCGCAGCTTCCCTGCCTCGGCCACCTCTCAGTCCCGAGCGCGCCTCTGCCGGCAGCAGTCAACCTGGTACAGGGTGTCCCGAGAACTGCGACACGCTGGGTGTGTGGCTCCGGCGGTGGCCGCCACCAGCTGTGGGTTGTCCCTCAGATGATTGCAGCGGGGCTGGGGTTAGTGACGAGAAAGAGCAGGCTCCCAGGTCAGCACGCCGTCCCTCCCGCCCGCGCCCGGCGTTTCCTTGTTGCCGGACTCAGCCTGGCGCTCCGCCGTGCCGTCACCAGTCCCGCAGGCTCAGCTTCGGGATGGCCAGGGTGTCTCCCTTGTCCTGTGCCCTCACTTGCTCTTTGCCGCAGATCATTTCTGTGACCGGATTCGTCGACAGTGACAGAGACGACCTGAAGCTGATGGCTTACCTGGCCGGCGCCAAGTACACCGGTTACCTGTGCCGCAGCAACACGGTGCTCATCTGCAAGGAGTACGCCGCCGCCGCCCGCCCGCCCGCGGTCCCACCTGCTGCCCGTCCGCTGCCCCGTCCCTGCCCTGCAGTCCTGTCTGCTGCCCTGCCTGCCGCCTGCTGCCCCGTCTGCTGCCTTGCAGTCCCGCCTGCTGCCCCGTCTGCTGCCCTGCAGTCCCATCTGCTGCCCTGCCTGCTGCCCCGCGGTCCCACCTGCTGCCCCGTGGTCCCGTCTGCTGCCCTGCCTGCTGCCCCGCGGTCCCGCCTGCTGCCCTGTGGTCCTGTCTGCTGCCCCGTGGTCCCATCTGCTGCCCTGCCTGCTGCCCCGCGGTCCCATCTGCTGCCCTGCCTGCTGCCCCGCGGTCCCACCTGCTGCCCCGTGGTCCCGTCTGCTGCCGCGTGTGCATGCAGGGTGTAGGCTGCGCAGGGCTCAGGCCAGTGAGCCTGAGGGCGTGAGCAGCAGCGTCTGACACCGTGCCCTGGGGCGTTCGATTAACGCGATTCAGTCCCAGCAGTCAGATCGTTGCCCTGCTGCCTGGGATCCCGTGTCTGGTGGCTCCTGCGGGAGACTGCTGAGTTTGACAGTAGACAGCACTGACGTTCAACCTTTCTTTTCTCCCACAAAGGCCCACTGGTTTGAAGTATGAGAAGGCCAGGGAGTGGCGGATCCCATGCGTGAACACGCAGTGGCTCTGCGACATCCTGCTGGGCCACTTTGAGGCGCTGAGGCAGGTGCAGCACGGCCGCTACACCACCTTCAGCCTGCACGACCCCTTCGCGCCTGCCCCGCACCTCGTGCTGAACCTGCTCGGTGAGCCCGCTCGCTGCCCTGCTTTTCAGAGACAAAGTCACAAGAGGTGCTCCCGCCACATTCGGCTTAGTTACGCCCGTCTCGGTTCACGCCTCACTGCCCAGCCCCTCCCCGCACCTCTGGTCGCTTTGAGCTTCCATTTTCTTAGTACCGCAGAGTTGGGGGACACTCAGCTGCATCAGCCTCCTGTCAGGCCAGTTAGCCTTGCTCTGAAATGCCCCTCCCCTGCTGCATCACGCCCTGCTGACCTGCTGGTCCCGCCGACCAGAGTTCCTGGAAGGGCCTCGCTGCCTGACGTTGCTGCATCCGTGGCGTGTGATGCGGCCAGGGCCCTCCACCTCTCTCTCTGCTCTTATTGTGACTCGTGGGCTCTGTAGGGCGACGCGTTCATGCGCTGTGACCTGCTCCCCTGTGGGCCAGGCCTGGGGAGGTCCTTCATGGCGGCCCCGCCTTCACGGACGGGGTCTCAGAAGCCAGAGTGCCCCCAGCACCGACACGCGTTCTAGAAGGCGCCCTGGCTGCATGCACTGCCCAGGCTTGGAAGATTGGGGTGGTGGCCACCTTTTTTGTAGTCACTGAGCCTTCCTCCCCACCCCAGGAAGGACACCCTCCCCGTGAGCCCTGTCCGCTGGCCCTGGAGACACTTTTGTATCAGGCGGGGACCTCACATACAGTAACAGACACACTTCTTTTTCAGATGCCTGGAGAGCGCCCTTGAAAGTGCCCGCAGAGCTGTTGATGGTGCGTCAAGCCACTTGCTGTACTTTGGCTGTTACATTATGCACACGGGATGGGTTTGTTTCTGAGTTAAAGTTTCTTTTAGTAATTTGTCAACATACAAGCGAAGCTGTATTTTCTGGCCTGTCATTAATGTACAGTGTACCTGCCCGTCTTTTCTCATTTGCCCCATGTGTGAGGAGCATTACGTGCTTTAAAGCACATGGGGCGGCTTCAGATGAGACAGGGTGAGGAGGACACTCCTAACCCAGCCGCCCCGAGGCCGCGGCCGTCCTGGAGGTGGGTGGGAGCGGGCCGTCCTGGACCTCTGGTCCTGCAGAGGTCACGAGACAGCTGCCCGGAGTGGGCTGTTGGCCTCCTCTCCCGGAGCAGGCGTTTCCCACTTGAGTGTCTCTGCTGACGGGTGCTGTAAGTGTGCACGCCGCGAGGATAGCAGTAATCTTTTGCTTGGCAGCGACGTCTTCCAGAGGCTGCGTCTGCGCAGGTGGTGTGCGCTCAGGCTGTGATCCCTGACCTGGTGTCCGAGTCCCCGAGCCCCTCCCTCCCGTGCACGTGACGTGGGCCGCGGGCTCGTCGCTCCGCCCGCAGGGAGAGCGCGCTGGCGAGGGCCTCTGAGCCCCCACGTGTGTTCGCTGCTGGCCACCAGATGTAGTTTTCCAGCCTGATCTGGAAACTGCTCCGCGTTCGGGCCTTTCCGGAAGCCTCCGTGCTCATGTCTGGTTCTGCCCCGCGCGGTCTGTGTATGTGGTTCCCGTCGCTTTAGCTGCCCTTCCGACTTTGATAAAGCACAGCCAGCCGACGTGCGTCTGCCGGACAGAGTCCTTCTCCTGACTCGTTTGGGTGAAAGAAGGGTGTGAGGTTTGAAGATGGAGCTGGGAGTGGTCGCCCGACCCCACAGCCCCCAGATTGCTACAGTCTGGGTCGGAGACCCAGGACGTGGAGGGGAGGAGGGAAGCGGTGTCAGCACAGCCTCGCTGCACCGTGTTGACGCTCGAGCGCCGGGCCGAGGGGCTCCTGGGCTTCCAGTGTCTTCTGTAGATGCGCTCGCGTCTGTCCGTCCAGCACAGCTCTGTGTTTGACACACGAGTGGTGCCGAGGTGAGAGTAACATGAGCCTCTGCCAGGCCTGTCTCAGAAGGAAGCCACTGTGCTCTGTGGCGGTTGCTGGACCGATGTTTCCCTTACAGGGTGTCAGACTGCCTCCCAAACTGAAGCAGAACGAAGTGACCAATGTCCAGCCGTCTTCCAAACGAGCCAGGTACGGGTCTTGTGCGGCGGGTCCCTGGCAGCTCTCAGTGGTGACTGGGAAGCGTGCTCCACGTTTTCACAGTCAGAGGGTTTGCTCTTGCTTCGCTTCACTGATGCCGCCTCGTTGCTGAGACTCGTGGTGGACACGCGGCGGCCTGGGCGTCTGCCTGGAGCCAGCACAGGCCCCTGTGGGGCGGGGTCTGGGGCGTGCGGTGTCCCAGCCCAGCCAGGCAGGAGCCACCATGGGCGCCCTAGAAGCTTCTGGGAAACCATGCCTGAGCTGCTTGGTGAGACCCACTTAACCGCCTGCTGTTCTCTCTTCCCTTCCTTCGTCCCCACTGCCACACGGTCACGAGGCATTGAATTTTTCAGTGAGATTATGAGTAATGACTATGTTTTTGAGTGTGATTAAAAGGTCACAAATAAACTTCAAAATGATTTTTATCAATTAGATTCAGCTAAATATAGGATTTGAGAACATTGAAGGATGTGTCCAAGGCCGAGACGGGCAGGCCCTGCGGCGGGTGGGCGGCTGGGCTGTGCTGGGGCAGCTGTGGAGAACTGCTCGTGCGCCTCCGAAAGCCGACTCGAAGGCCTTTCACTCGGGACGGATGGTGGGAGGGGAAGGATGTCTCCACCCGATGTGTGGACTCCGGGGCGCGACGGGGTCACTCTTTACGTCGTCCTTTAAGAGAAAAAAACACACTATCGAAGTCTGTTAAAGCCGTTCAGATCACTGGAGTCTGGGGACACTGATTCACCGACACTGCCGTCTCTGTCCGGCGCGCGTATCTCACAGAATTGAAGACATACCGCCTCCCAGCAGGAAGCTGACCCCAGAGCTGACGCCGTTCGTGCTCTTCACGGGCTTCGAGCCCGTCCAGGTGCAGCAGTACGTAAAGGTAGGTGGCAGCGGGGCGCCGCCTGCGCTTGCTGGTAGTCGGGCCCATTCAGCCTTTCGCGGGAGCACGTCGCTGCCCTTCCCGACGCGAGCGCCATTGGTCGTCGCTGCCTTCCCGCGTGCCCCCGGCCGGCTGCAGACTCTCACACCGCTTTCTCACTGGTGGAAAACGCGGTGCAGGTAGACAGATTGGAGCCGTTTTCTAGAAGTCAGTGGACGTTGCAAGGCCGCCCCCTGGTCGTGTCCATCAAGGGTCGGCCACTCCAAGACCGCGTTCTTGGCGGGAGGGGGGCGTTTGCATTATCAATGAGAACTAAGTCTAAATACACCTTTTGAGATAACAATACAACGGGTCATGCGATTTTATTTCGTTATTTTGGGGAGTGAAGTGTTGGTTAAGGGCATCAGTTGACCTGGATCATTGGATTCACATGTTTTCTAATTTTTTTTTAAGAAAGAAAGATACCATTTTTAATGCGACTATTATAAATTTAGTTCATTTTAGTTTTCACCTTGAAGACCGAGTGTGGCCGTCAGGAGGTCAGGGGTCCTGTCTGACACGTTCGGGCTCACAGTCCACTGACGGTTAGACTGTTCACGACCTCGCTGCACCCTTTCAGCCCAGAGCGCTGTGTTCGGGGCAGCCACTCGGGGTGTGCTGTTGGCCGGAGGGTGCAGTTTCTGTTGCTTCCAGGGAGAGACTGCAGAGACCACCCCAGGCTCGTGTGGTCCCCCCATGGGTGCTGGGTCGAACCGCGTGCCCGTGACGGAGCTCTCCGCCTGTGTCCCTCCCCCCAGAAACTCTACATCCTCGGCGGCGAGGTCGCAGAGTCCGTGCAGGGCTGCACGCACCTCGTCGCCGGCCGGGTGGCACGCACGGTCAAGTTCCTGACGGCCGTCTCCGTGGTGAAGCACATTGTGACACCCGACTGGCTGGAGGAGTGCTTCCGGCGCCAGAGGTTCATCGGTAAGCGGCCCCGGCCACGGGAGCTCAGACGTCCGGGTGCGTCTGGGCTGTGCTGGCAGTCGTGCAGCCTCTCAGGCTGCTCCGTGTCCAGGGGCGGGTCAGCCCCCACCACGTCACTCGGCTTCTCAGAGGAACGCGTGAACCGCGTTCCAGCACTGACTGCGTCTGGAGCGGGTCTGCGATCCACTGGCCTTCTGTCGTGGGGGCTGCCTCCAGGCCAGAGCTCCGTCAGCGTGGGCGCGGGCCCTCCACACAGGGTGGTCTGGGCCCCCGGGACAGCGGCAGGCGGCCCGGTTGAGGCTCCCGGAGGCTGGGCTGTGGGCTGTGCCTGCCCACCGCGGTAGGACACGCTGCCACAGGGCCGCAGTGTGGAGGCCCCGTCTCCGAGGGGGCACGCCTTCACGCTCCTGCCAGGAGTTTGCCGGGCGCTGCGTCTTCCACGTCTGTGACGGGACCACTCAGCCACCTGAGACAGCAGTGTGGGGCGCCGCGCCGACATCGGGCCCTCTGCCCCTCTGCCTAGCTGCCCTCGTCACTACCCGCTCTAAGGCAGTTTTGGGGCCACTGCTACTTAGATGTAATTAAATCTTTATGAGAATAAATCAGAGAGAAGTCCATATATTTTATCACTCACATGGTCTGATCTTGCAGGTAAGAAATTAAGATCCAGGAAAGTTAAAGTACTTAAGTTTGCTTTTTATAACGAAGCCAAAGCCAAACATGCTTCTGTGTCTAAGTCAATAAAGCTGGAAAGGCAAATCACTCGTGTGAAAAGCAACATTACACCAAAACCAGAACCCCTGACCTGGACAGTCCCCACCAGCCCCGTGACCGCAGTGCAGAAGGGCCGATGTTGCCTTCGCCGTCTGCCGGTTCAGAACATTAGACCTCCCAGGGCTGGTCCGTGTGTCTGCTTAGAGCCTTTCTCAGCGTCCTTGTGGCTCTGACTGAACTCAGGGCCCACGCAGGGCAGTGGGCTGCACAAAGCCGGGCTTGCACGCTCACTGAGGAGCTCCTGCCCCTGCCCCTGCCCTGTGCAGCCGATCACCCGCAGCTGCTGGAAGGAGATGGAAGTCCCCGGCGCAGGAAGGGCGCCTCCACGGTCGGAGCTGATTCAGACAGTGGAGCCCGTGAAGCCGTTCCAACAGGCTCTGGCTCCCACGCATGTCTGTTTGCCAGGCTTGTCCTGCTTCCCCGCTCTTTGTCCGCCCCGAGCATGTTCTTGTGTGTCTGCTGCAGTTCGGCCGCTTGCCCGCGGACAGTGACGTCCACTGTAGTGTCAGCATGATTAGGACGCAATGTGAGGACGTGCTTAAAGATGCTTCACTTTACTAGGAGTTACCATTTTCAGATTGTTCTGAAACCTTTCTGATCTATTCATTCTCTTACCCACCTTTTAGCATCCTAGGACATTTTTCTAAACCGGTCTGGCTTGAGTTAGTTTTTTTCTTTCTCATTTTCTCTTCCTGGGAAACAGTCACCAGCTCACTGCGCAGCGTTGCTGGTGCAGAGCCCTGACCTCCGCCGGCCCTTCGTGCTCGTGCTCGTGCACCCCGAGCTTGGCCGGTGCTCGGCAGCCGGCACCCGGCACCCGGCACCACTGTGCCAGCAGACATGCCGCAGCGGGCGGTGGGTACGCGTCACTGCCTCGCTGTCCGAGAGCGGCACCCGGGAAGTTGCGTGTAACGGAGGGCGCCTGCCCGCACTGCACGGAGGCTGCTGGCTGGGCAGCGCCGCCCCGTGCTCACTGCGCACACCTGGTGACCGCAGGGGCACGCTCGGCCTTCTGACTGCCTGGGCACTTCTTCAGACGTTACTCCGGGAACCAGCCAGATTCTCAGAGTCTTCGAGCAAAGCTGGGTAGAACTGTCTGTCATAAATTGCTGTGATTTTCAGATACTCAACAGGAATATGCTTTTGGTAAATCTATACCATTTACCTGCTTGGCCATCAGCTAACGTCTTTCAGTCCTTGTCACACACACTGGATGTGACAGTCACTTAAATTTGTAACTTAGGTCTGGCATTCTTTTTAAGGAAAGGTACAGGCAGGAATAAAGACGAGTTGGCAGGCAGGGAGAGGAAGAAGAAGCATCTTTATTTCATTTTTATTTCACTGTTCACACTGTTTCCCCCGGAACGAGGACTTGAACCCACGGGTGTGTGGCCTGTTCTCCTTCAGAGACACTTGACTCAACTGCCACCGCGCCAGGCGCACCTGCTCTGGTGCTTGTTAACCCGGGAGCTCCCCCAGGGCTCCCCCAGAAGTCTGGAGGGAGGTGCAGCCGGAAGGGGCCTTGCTCTTCTGTTTGCAGAAGCAGCACAGGTGCGAGAGGAAGTTCCCTGGCCTCGGCTTGTCCGGGGTCTCGGGGAGTCAGGGAAGCGACAGGTCGCCTCATGTAGCCAGCCGAGGGGCGGCTGTGTGCCAGCCGCGCTGCCCCCGGGGCACGACCTGAGGGTGTGTTCTCTCTTCCAGACGAGCAGAGCTACCTTCTCCGGGACGCAGAGGCCGAGGTGCTGTTCTCCTTCAGCCTGGAGGAGTCCTTGAAGAGGGCGCACGTGTCTCCGCTCTTTAAGGTGTGCCCCACGGGAAGTCGGGCCGGGCAGGGCTTACGGCGCTGCCGCGATGACAGGCCCCTCGTGGGGCAGCCCCACGCCCCCCGCCCCTCGGCGTGCAGCCAGCGGGCCTGGGCGGCCTGGGCCCCGCGCTGCGTGGGGACGTGCCGGCGCTCAGCGTGCTCGTGAAGGCGAGGCGGCGGGCCGGCATTTCTGCTTTTGACGCATCGTCACTGTGCTTAGTGCTGGTCTCGTCAGGTGTCTTCTGCTGGAAGCGGGTGGCCTGCAGAGAAGTGTCGGTCGAGCCTGTGCTGCACTCGTTCAGGCTGGACCCTTTCGGTAGCTGCTCACCGCGTTTGGGAGTATTTTCTGGTCCAGAGCAGCAGGGTCACTGTCGCAACAGAGACAGTGTAGTCGCGTTTCTGCAGGAATCATTCTAGGAATCAGACGATTCATGGTCCTGAGCTAACAGTTTTCCTAAAAGAGTCTGCTTTTGGGAAATGCTCGATGTTTTCCTGTAGCGGTTCGAACAAGTTTCTGCGGTAAGGACACGGGAGCGAGGTCGGGAAATTGCGTCTTCCCCTCAGTCGCCGCCTCTCGAGTCCAGACAGTGTAGGCTGTAGAAAGAGGAGCGTCTGGGTCAACAGGCAGCGTCAGCAGAGCGTCGCTGGAAGATCGTGGGCGGTGTCACACGCCTCTAGCTGGTATGAAGGCCGTCACGTGGCTGAGGGCCACGAGTCCGGTCACTGCGAGGACCGTAGCGCATCCCTGACATGCAGGGCGGGCGGCCCAGCGGCAGCCTGGGTTCTGCCGTCTTTTCGTAAAGCGGGGCGTTGTGTGGAAAACCGGAGCAGCAGCGACTTCTGAGGGTGCAGAGTCTGTCAGAAACAGTGCTACACGTGCTCTTCCCGTGTCTGCAGGCAAAATACTTCTACATCACCCCTGGGATCTGCCCGAGCCTGTCGACCATGAAGGCGATCGTGGAGTGCGCGGGCGGCAAGGTGCTGTCCAAGCGGCCGTCTCTCCGGAAGCTGCTGCAGCACAAGCAGGACGAGGTGCCACCGCGGGCACGCCCGCCGCCAGCTCCGGCCCATGCACCCCGGCCCCACTCACGGCCCCTCTTCTCTCCCCAGAGTCTGTCGGAGATCATCCTCATCTCTTGCGAGAACGACCTTCACTTGTGTCGCGAGTACTTCGCCCGGGGAATCGGTACGCGCCGTCCCGGGGCTGGCGCGGCGCCCTGTCCGTCCGCGTGGCCCGTAACGCGTGTCCCGTTCCTTGCAGACGTTCACAACGCGGAGTTCGTCCTCACGGGGGTGCTCACACAGACGCTGGACTACGACTCATATCCTTTTGGGAACAGCGCCGCGCGGCCGGTCGGCAGCGAGTGCGGACTGTCACGGCTGAGAAAGCGGTGGCCAGGCCCGTCCTCCTGGCCGTGTCTGTGCTGCGCGGGGTGACGCCTGGGGGCTGGCTGTCCTGGGCCCACCGGTGCTGAAGGCGGGGGCGGGGGCGGGGGCTGGACGGGAAGCGTGCGTGGGCTCCCGGTTTGCCACTGCCGTTCGGACTGCGAACCCTGGACGGGAACCTGCGATCGGAAGTCACCGTTGCGTAGAGGGAGTGTCGCAGGGAGCCATTTGTGAGCACGTTGCTAGTAGGCCAGAGTCAAAGTGTATCTTGGGCAGTGCACTGACTCACTCAGACCTTGTCTGCTTCCAGCATTGGGGGCAAGCTCATCCCGTGTTACTTACATTTACCTTCGTTGAGAACGTGAGTTAGCGCCCTGAGCCTGAAGGAGGCGCAGCCTCAGGTAACAGGCCCGTTCCTGCTCGCCAGCAGGGTGTGTGCAGGGGCTCCTGGGCCCGTCCCCGGGGCCGTGGGGCTCCTGGTTCTGATGGTGGTTCCGGCGGTGGCGCCAGGGCACGGCAGTCAGGGTCAGCTGTTCGGTGGCACCGTGGTCGTGGCTGTGGCTGTGGCTGTGGCTGTGGCTGTGGGCACAGGCTGACGGCGGCGGAGGCAGCTGCCTGGTGAGCCGGTTAGGGTTGCGGCAGAGGCTGGCGGTCAGGGTCAGGAGTCCCATCCGCGCTCCAAGTGCAGGGGCCGCTGCCCGCGCTGAGTCACGTCAGCCGTCGCTGCGGGGGCTGGGCCCGGCGTCTGCACTTGGTGGGAGTGCGGAAGCGACAGGCGGCCCTGGCCGCGGTGTTTTCCTCCGTGTCTGCGACGTGCTCTTGGGCAGAGGACCTGGGTGTCGTTGGGAGAGGCGCACTTTCTAGAAGGCGCTTTGCCTCACTTCTAGGAGCCAGTGTCCTGCTTAGTGGCCGTGGGCCGCTGGCTGAGTGTGATGGGTGCCGACCCCTGTCGCCAGTGCCTGTACCTTGTGTCCGCGTCTCCCAGAGCAGGAGTGTGTCGTGGCGACAGAGGCGGCTTGTGCTGCTGTGCGCACTCTTGGTCTTGCCACACTCGGGGCTCCCCGGGCCTTTCTGCCCGCCCCTCCTGCTGCTCCCCGGGGGTGGCTCCACCGGGGACCTGACTCGGGCAGGCCTTTCCCGTGCAGAGACCGAAGGAGCCGGCCGGTGTGTCCCGCGTGAGGGTGAGCGCGGCAGGGTGGCCGGCGCTGCGAAGATGAGGCGGCACCAGCGTCGGGAGCTGGGGAGGCACTGGGTGAGTGGACCCGGGTCTGGCCAGAGTGGAGGGGCTGGCAGGGCCCTGTGCGGGCCGGGGGTGACGTCCCCGGAGGCTGAGGGCCGGCACGTGAATGGGGGACACTTGCTGACAACGCCGAAACGCTGGGCCGTGTCCGGTGGTTTTCCTTAACACGTCCACGTATAAGTTCAACTGACCGGCTCCCGGCTCCGCCTTGTTTTCCAGGACATTTAACAGCGAGCATCATGAAGCAGGAAAACAAAGTTAATAATATGCTGCATCTTATTAAGATGTGTGATTTTATTCTGAGGAAACATAAATTATGTTTTGTACTATACGACTTTAAGAGCCCACATTAGGTTTTATGATTCATTCGCCAGGCTTTTAAATATTTTCACAACACTGTTAAAGCTGCAAATGAACTGGTGTAAATAAAGATCTTGATATCTAAATTATGGATGTTAAAATTTGAAATGTTTTGTACTTTATTTTTATTTCTTATACTTTTTCTTTTGATAACTTGCCCACATTTTAAATAAATGTACTTTTGAACTTAGACTTGAGTGATCCTTTATTCTACATTTTTTTGCATCATTTATGATTTTTCATTATCGAGCTGGATCACGGTCTAAGTAATTTCAAGTCAAAGTATTTTCCAATAAATTTTCTTCTAAAGTATAATTTCTGGGTGCGCCCTGGTGGAGCAGCAGTTAGGTCAGTCACCTCTGAAGGAGCACAGGCACACACCCCTGGGTTTGAGGCCAGGTTTGGGGGAAACAACCAGTGTGAACAACTAAATACAAAATAAAACAAAATGCTTCTTCCTTCTCTCTTCTCACCTGCTGCCTTCATACCCGCCTGCACCTTTCCTTTAAAAATACTTTCAGGAAGTCAGCCTTTGCCGACCGGTGAAATGCATAAGCTCCCAGACAACTGTAATGGAAACAGCTGTCAGTGCAGAACAGGTATCAGCCGGAGAGAACCGCTGATACCACAAAACCCATAACGTCACGTTTCTGTCCCAGATCGATTCTAAAACACTTCCCGTGGATTTTAGGTACAATGAAAAAATCCAGACAACCGTCTCACCAAGCCAGTAGCTACTAATATCCTAACTGTTGATGTGTTCGGTCCTGAATGTAAATGTACTTAATACACGTTTATCACATCGGCTGATTCCGTCCCCGACACGGGTTCTCACATCACTTTGCTCATCAGAATCTGTTCCGAAAGCTCTGAATGTGCCTCTGTAGCCATTGATGGACTGTCCTGGAAACACTCACCTACTTACCTGCTTGAAGCTCTTTCGAGCCACGTCACAGAACAGGTGCGAGTGAGCGTCCATGTGGCGCGCACCAGTTCATGCCGTCCGGCTCCGGCTCCGGCTCTCCCTGCACCCTCTGGGAGCGCTGATTGGGTTCTGCAGGCTGCAGGTCCCTTTGGTGTGACTTGCTGTGTGTGGCTTCTCTGGCTTCAGTCAGTGAAGTCTTCCGCCTTTTCTCCTCCTGACACCTCACTAAGCAGACTTCCCTGCAGGCCCATCCACGACAGCCTTCGTTCTTCAGTGGACAGTCGTGACCTGACTCCAGCCTGGTGGAGGCCCCTTCACGGGCACCGCGTCCCCAGGCTCGCTGCGGGGTCACGCTGAGGACTCACCCGGCTCTCCTGGGTGGGAGTGCACAGTTAGGAAGTGGGCACAGTGCCGTGTGTGAAGTTAGGGAGTGTCCCTCCCTCAACCCTTGACCTCAGTGGTGTCACAGGACCCTGCTGTCACCACATCCTACAAGACCACTCTGGAGTCACTGAGATGCTCTCTGCTGAGCTCTTAACATGCAGCCCGCAGCAGTTTTCCAGATGTCCCGCGTTTGAGCAGACGCCCTCAAATGTGCCTATTTTTAAGCTCGTTCTGCCTAAGCGGATGCGGAGATGCTCCTCTGTGGAGCTGACGATCCCCTCAGGCCCTGCAGATGGGAGTCCTGCAGCTCAGCACAGGTGACGCTTCCCCGGCAGCACCCCAGCCGCCCGAACCCCCAGGGCGTGGATCAGTGTTGCTGGGAGACAATGGGTTGCGTGAGGTCTCGGAGGCACAAGAGAGCTTCATGGGTGAGAACAAAACTGATGGCAGTTTTCAGGCCACTACCTTCAGCTGAGACCTTGCAGGAAAGTGCAGGGGACAATGAGAGGTGACCCCAGGAGAGCTTCATGGGTGAGAACAAAACTGATGGCAGTTTTCAGGCCACTACCTTCAGCTGAGACCTTGCAGGAAAGTGCAGGGGACAATGAGAGGTGACCCTCGGGCGCTGCAGGGCTGGGCTCGCTCTGCGGTGGAGAAGCGGTGACAGCCAACAAGCTCGGCGACTGGATTAACCTTTCACTTAGCATTTTCTCCCCAAAAGCTGCCAAGAAATTGTCCTTAAAAACTCCAGGAGCTGTCTGAGGCCAGCTGGTGGGCGCAGCTGGCGGCCGGTGGTCTGGCGGCTCGGGAAGCCACGCGAGCGAAGAAGGATAAAGATTTCAAGTCGCTGCTGCATAGAAAAAGCCGATTCAATGAGGAAACAATTTCTCCGAAGGAAAGGACATCTCTCAACCTGTTTTCATCTGGCTCCCAGTTTAACAGCGTCACCGCAGCAAGGACACCTGTGACGGAACTCTCTGGTAGTCACAGTACAGTTTTTAAGTGTTTGCAGTTTTGACACTGCTGTTTCAACTACTAACTGCAATATGGGGGCGTTAATTTTTCTTTCTGATGAAGCCATTATGTATGTACACTTGCGTTGAGTCTGGTGATAGATTTTCACTGGCATAGTTTATCTGTTAAGATTTAGGTTTCATTCTGCTTCCAGTTAAAATTGGATTTACTACCAGTTGTTCTGAACATGTTTTCCAATAACTGCCTGTCAGCCTTTAAGTGACACCAGGCCTGCCAAGGAGACTCGGCCCAGCTCCTCCCACTGGGCGGGGCATCTCCCAGCGCGACCAGCTGTGGGGACAGGCGCTGTGTCACGTGGCCGGTGCGGGGGGCGGTGGGGCTGCTGATGTCGGAGCGTGTATTTCCATCCAGGTGTCCGAGACCGGCCGAGACTGGCCGAGACCGTCCAAGACCCTCCTTCCTGCAGGACTGACGTGCCCTCCCCAATTCCGGGCACACAGGCGAGTTTTTACCTGTGTAGGAACCAGTGTGAGGAAGGACAGCAGACGCAACCAGTGTCCTGGCTCTCAGACGGCAGGACGTCCTCAGGAAAAGTTAAACGTTTCGCCGTTTAAAAACTACTGGAGCGGTAATAGCTGTTATCTTCAGACTCCCGGGAGAGAGTAGGGCGGACGAGCGAGGACTGCCCCTGCGCTCCACCCAGGCTGCCGGTCCCCACGACGATGTCCCCAACTCCCGCCACCCCGGCCTGCCCGGTTCTCAGCCCAGAGCCCAGCGGGGCCCTTCTCTTAAACCGCTTTCTGCCCCGTGACACTGAGGCCGCTCTCCGTGCCCGGCTGAGACATGTCGCCTTCAGCCGTCCCTGCCACCCATCGGCTCGCTCACCTTTGTCCACTCTGCGGACACCGCCGCCTCTCCACCCCCGCCACCGCCCGCTCCCGTGTCCCCGCCAGGGTGCCCTCATTTCCTCTCTGTCTCGTCTTCGTCACCTGCCTTCCATGCTGCTGCAGGAATCATTTTCAGACAGGATTCTGAGGTCCCATCCCTGCTGTGATGTCTCAAACCCTGGTTCCCCTGCTGTCCCACCTGCCCCCGTCCGTCACCGTAGGGCGAGTGGAGGAGCACTCCTGGGGACAAGCTGTGGGCAGCGGGCTCCTCTCCTCCGCCATCAGGACCAGCGGACCAGCACCAACGCCCATCGGGCGCAGGCACAGCGTCTGCTTTTATCTGGCTCACGTGAGTGGGAGGAGTCACGTGACTTTTTGAAACCACTGATATGGTTTTAGTTTACAAGGCTAAATTCATTTTAGGACATGGACATTGATCTCAGTCCGTGTTTCACATACACCACCCCCAGAGTCCCAGGGTCCCTTATCACCACCACCCTGTCCCCTCTGTCCTCCCGCCTTCTCCTCCCCCAGTAGCCACAGTCCTGTGTCCTGTTATTTTTGTTGAGATGTGTGTGCTCATTTCATTATGTTCCACTCAGAGGGAAACCATCCTATGTTGTTCCCTTTTCTTTCTGGCTTATTTCACTGAACACGATCCCTTCCAGTTCCACCCAAATTGTTGCCAGGGGCACAGGTTTGCCCTTTTTAACAGTGGCGCAGAACTCCACTGAATGTAAAACACAGCCTCCTTCTCCGGGCATTTACCCTGTTCCGTGTCTTCGCTATTGGAGACACGTGACTTTTGCCATCTGCTCCTCTGCTGCGGGACTTGCCGCTGCCCCAGAAGCTTTAACCGTGCCTGGGGGGTCAGCCTGAGCACAGACTGGCCCCCAACAGGGCCATCCCTGAGGCGAGGACCCGCTGCCACGCTGAGAGCGGGTGCTGGCAAGCTCAGAATTCTGGACAAGTTCAGAATTCTAAGAGACAGGGCAGCTGCCTTGCTGTGAGAGCTGCTGGGAAAAGATGGGATTGGAAGAGGTTCCGAGTGACAGTTCCCTTCGACACAGCGTCATGAAAGAAGATCCAGAAATGTGTTCAGGACGGGCACCCAGGACGCCCAGCGGAGGGGCTGTGCCGCTGGGCCCATCTCCTGTGACTGCAGGACTTGGGACTTAACCTCCCGCAGCCAATGCACCTCAAGTTTATTCGAGATTAGCACCACCGCCTGCTTCTGACGCAGAGCCACGGAGGGGCCACTGGGCAGGGCCACAGGCCGGGCCACAGGCAGGGTGTGAGCAAGCAGCGTGCCCACTCCACAGGTGTGTGATGTGGGCGTGTGCTTCTATCGATTTGCAATTGAAAGTCGGTCTGAGTTGAGTGCAGCTGGAGTGCCTGTCACAGGGTTTGCACACGCCCCTCTGCGCGCCCAGCCCAGCATGCTGCATCTTTGGGAAGATTCCGAGCAGCTCCGGACACAGGACCCGCAGACATCGGCAACTTCCTGAGTGTCTCCGCTGTCCCGGGGCCTCACTCAGGCCTGGTTTGTCCTCAGTAAATGATGCTTTCAGACTCTTGTACATTTCACTTCCATTTCCCTTTGCTTCTGTTTTCAGCTGGTCCCGCCCAGAGGCCAGATGTGCTTGCTTCATGCCCATCTTCATGTCATCGTCTTCATCTGCTTTCACGGGCAGTGCCAGGGAGCAGCCGGCTTTGCGTGTCTGCAGGGGCGTCTTCCCGTGGAGGTGTCTTCTGTTTGGAACGCTGTCTGGAGACGTTCAGGCGCCGCTGCACACACACTCACACAGTCAGCACCCCCAGAACAGCACAGAGTGCTGGGAAGTGCACGGGGGTCACTCTCTGAGTCGACACACAGCGACTCAGAGCTGTGATCCGATCCGTAGCTCGGCTGTGGGTCCGGCGCGGTTAGAGAGCCACGCAAGCCAGCAGCCGGGACAAGAGACTCTGTGCTGGTCGCTGCTCTGGGAGGGGAGTGTGGGGGCGGGACCAGCCCTGCACCCACCTCAGGGTCTCCGGGACTGACGTTCATAGCACAAGTTACCACTTGCGACAGTCGGGGGGCGGGGTGCCAGCAGCAGCGCCTTCTGGAAAGAGCACCACACGCGGGCTTCAGCCCGCATGCAGCAGCAGCTCCAGGGGCCCCTCCACCACTGAGCGGGCTGGGCGCCCGTGCTGGTGGTCACCTGAGGACCGATGGGCCCTGCGGGAATGGGGGCACCAGCCCGACAGCTGCTCCAAGCCAGCCCCGCACAGGAGTGCTGACCGTGCCCATCAACCAGCAGCGACTGTAAGCGCAGTTGCACTTCTGCAGTCACACCGGTCTGGCTGGCTGTCCCCTGCTGTCCCACACGGCCACACGGGCCTCTGCAGAGGGATGAAGGGCTTTGGGGACAGGGTGGGGCGCAGCCCTTCCACTGGTTGTCCTGCCGCTGGCTTTTCTAAGCAGACACTCGCCGCACGCCGGCCATCTCTGTGACACTGTCCCAACTGTGTATGTGCGTGGCTGTGAGTGAGCGCTCCCTGCCTGTGGCCTCACCAATGATGAAAAACGGCTCTGCGATAGCATGGAAGGTGCCTGGCCAAGACGAGACAGAGGCCCGCAGCTGAGCTGGGCAGGTCCGCTGTGCGTGCTGAGTCTCAGGGCCTCTCAGAGGGTCCCTGTGTCGTGGGACGGGGCCCAGCCTTCCTGACAGCCTCCGGCTCTGCAGCTGCTCGCTGGGCAGATGCCGCAGGCTGTGGTCCGGTGGGGCCGTGTGGGAAGCGGGCACGTAGGAGGAGGCCTGGGAGAGGGCAGGCAGGAGGTGCTGTTACAGTGGGACCCACCTGTCCCCCGAGCTCAGCGCAGGTGGTGGCCACCATGAGCTGTCCCCATGAGGGCAATAAAGTGGAGGATGCCGTAAAGTGAGCAACGGATGTTTCAGTTTCCCCGGGGGTATAACCTTGTCTGTGTGATGTCCGTCCCGTGAGGGTGAAGCGCAGGTCCCCGGGCATGTCCCCACCTCTTTCCCAGGAGTTTGGGCCTCACCTGTCCAGTTTCCACAGTGTCGAAAGCTCCCTGAGCACCAGCTGCCCACAGCGCTGAGAACGAGTCCTTTTCAACTGGCATCCCTGACGACGAGGACGGTCTTCCCTTTCTGCCCAGTGGCCCGGGTCTCTGGCTGGCTTCTTGTCTCAGTTCCAGGAGGTGAGCTGGCGTCCAGGCAGGGTCACCAGAGACACAGCTGTGTCTCCCAGCCCCTCGGTGCAGCCAGACCCTGCGCAGCTGCCTGCACGCAGCTCTGAGACATCCCGACCAGGCCTTCCTCGGCGTCCTCTCCCCACCAGGGCTGTTGGAATGAGGCACCAATGTCCCTACTCCTGCAGGTGCCCCGGCCCTCCCTGCACTGGCCTGGCCTCCTGCCACAGGCGGTGGGCCGCCGGCTTGGCCTCCTGGCCCGGCCTCGGGACCAGCGCAGGTGGTGCTGGTTGGAATTCGTCCTGGACGCTCAGAGCCTTCCCGCTGCTGCCCTCTGCTGGCGGTGGCGAGTCGGCATGGAGGCCCTGGGGCCTCCCACCCTCATTGCTTTCCTCCTGTGGACCCAGGTCCCTGTTGGCTGCTTTCGGAGCAGACGGCTCTGGGGACACCACCCTGGATTCCAGGTCACACCCCCTGGCCGGGTGCTTGGTCAGCGTCCTGTTTGCTGCGTCTGGCCATGCACCGACCCCCTCTGCGGGAAGCGGCACAAAGACCGATGGCAGGGAGAAGGGTCCTGGCGCGGGGCCTCGGGTCATCATCACGCGACTGGTTTCTCGGCCCCGTCCTGCCCCAGCGTCCTGAGCGCAGGACTGGGAAGAGGCTCGGAGCCAGAGCCTGCGTCCTAGGATTCCCCGGGGTAAGACACTGACGTGCAGCTTGTCAGGCATTCTTTAAACAAAGCTGATGTTTAAAGAACAGAATGTAAGGTATTCTGAGTAGCGTAATGTCAGCGTCCATGCGTGGCTTCAGGAACTCCTCCCGCTGCTGTGTCACTGTCCCCTCCCGGTGATGGCCCCTGCTCTGAGCCTAGGACGCTCGCCTCAGGCCACAGAGGCCATCAGAGAGGTGGGGAGTGGCCCGGCCCACTCTGAGCCTGTGTCCTCAGCACTTCCCTCACAGGGTCCTTTCTGGGAGGCCAGGTGACCGACCTCTAGTCCGTGGGCCGGGGTCCACCCCACCAGACTGCCCGTAGCCACGCTGGCCTGAGGACCTCAGAGAGTCCCCCTCCTGCTCCCTGCCCTCATGGGCCCTTCCAGCGGGACCTCCACATCTCAGCGCCTGGTCGGGGACTCGGGACCTGGGACCCCCTCTGTGTCAGCATCTCAGGTGATGGATGTTGGGACTGTCATCTGTCACCATGTCCCAGGTAATCCAGTGCTTAGCTACCTTGGTTAAAACAGCCAACCTTCAGTGTCCGCGTCTGAGCTCAGGATCACTGTGGCCAGGCCGGTGGCCCGGTGTCTCCAGGGCTTGGGTCAAGTTCTCCTGGGGCTGCAGCAGGCGCTTCCGAGCTGGCCGTGTGGCTCTTCACCTCCCGTCTCTCATGTGGCGCTGAGAGGCCTCGCGGCTGGCGAGCTCCTGGGGTGAGCTCGAGATGCTCGGGGCCCTGTGCCCCACAGAAGGCAGGGCCTCGTGACACGCACGGCCCTGTGGGGCGGGAGGGCCACCTGGGGCTGAACGCCAGGAGGGCTCGTGGGGCCCGATGGCTCTGGACACCCCAGGGCTCTCAGGCCAAGAGCTGGGACAGAGCGGATGTTTAGAGTCTGACTGGGCCACGTCAGGGTCAGAGGTCCTCTGGGCAGGCAGCCTGGGCAGGGGAGTGGACGGTGCGCGCCGGCCTGGGCAGGAGGGCGCGGGCCTGCATCTCATCATGTCACAGGTGTGCATCCAGCGGTGCGGCGGGGCAGGGCCTGGGGCCGAGGGAGGGGCTGTGCCACGTCCATGTCCAACCTGGCTAAATGACAAAGTCAATAGCTGGGAAGAAAAAGGGCCTCAAAGAAGACTTCTTCATGGAACAAGATGTGATGCCTCTAACCGAGCTTTCCTGGGAATCATGATTTGTGGAATCATGATTTGCTGTATTGGCTTATTCATATATGTGGGATTAATTCATAATAATAACGAAAATAACAATTTCCCTACTGGGAGAGGGACTGGGAATTTCTCTGAAAAATGGGACTATTACAACCAGGCAAAGTGATACTGAAAAAACTAAACCCACCTATGCCACTCTTTCTATTCAAGGCCAACAATATACTTATAAATTACCCAAGAAATTGACTCAGAAAATATCCCCAACTGTCTCAGTGGGAGATATAGTAAATCAAATACAGCAAGGGAAATTATTTCAGCCTCCACCCACTTACACAGTTGGCCCATTAATGATGTAGGTTATATCTAAAAACAAAGAAAAACTATTCCGATCCCCTCCCACAGCATTGCCCCCACCTTACAATAACTTATAAGATTAAAGGAAAACTATGGTTCCCACCAAGAGGAAAAAATAATGCAGGATGACTGCCTGCTCCCCCATTACCATGTACAGGCGCCTATGACGAAAATGGAATTGGAATGCACAATAGGGGACAAAAAGTAAAACTATTAGAACAACTTATAAAGGCTCATAAAAATAGGACCAACACAAAAACTGGGCAGCGAGAACTTGCTAGATGACAAAAGGGCCTGCCAGATTCACTTCAGCTTGGTATGCATTTAGGAATTTGATAAATAATTTTCTAACCTCTCGCAAGTCTGTAGAATTCTCTTTTGTCTCACACTTTGCCTTAAACAAGATCCTATCAAAAGGGCAGGTAACTCATTTACTTAAGAAACAAAAACACTATGCGGGTCTGTGCTTTCGGTTTACGTAACCTTAAGACTAAAAGCTGCAAAAAGAAAGTATAAAAAACCTGCCTGCTTGCAATAAAGACGGAACGAAGATTCACTCTGCCTCCGAGTCTGAGTCTCTTTGTCCCCCACTTGCCGACGCCTTACCCACCTTCGGGACCCCCTGGGTCCTGCTGTGGCTGGACCGCGGCAGGGCCGTGTGTGGCCAGAACCCCTGTCCATGACCGCGTGCCCCTGCCCCGGACGCTGTCTCCTTCCTCCCCGTCTTCATGGAAGCACGGCCCGCTCCATGCCGTTCTCCCTCTCTCACTCGCCTTCTAGCTTTACGGTGGCTCCTGTGCTCAGCGCCCGAGACAGCCCCTGGCACCCGGCTGGTGGAACCCGAGGGCTGTGGCCCCCACATCCCTTCACCCCAGGCCTTCGGCCCTCCCTCCCGCTGGGGTCCGGCACTGGTGCTCCGGGAGTCCCCTTTAGCATAAGATCCGGCACTTGCTGGGCTTTCCAACAAGGCAGACCCGGTAAATGGAAGCTGGGTGAGACCCATCCGGTTTACATTGACAGCAGCAGCCCCAGGACTTGCAGTCCCATTGCTCACGAGGGGACCGACGCCCAGGTCGCCAAGTGCTGTCCAGCAGCCTCACACCCCTCACAGCAGGAGCAGAGCCGGTCGCATGCAGCCTGGGCTCTGTGGCCTGCAGTGGCCTGGCCTGCTGGCCCAGAAACGGACAGGTCGCTGTGCGTCTGCAGAGTCAGGGGAGATGGAGGAGACTGGGTCGGCCCATGGGGTGGGAGTGGGTCCCCTTGGGCTCCTCTTGAGGACAAAAGCCCTTTCCTCCTGTGGTCTCGGGGAGTCACTGGAGTGCAGTGCCCTGGGGACGTGGTGGCCAGGAGCTCAGGGCCCGGGAGTACGCTCCCGGGTTCCTGTTCTTACTGTGAATTCTGGCAACACAGCTCTGGATCAGGAGCTGGAGTCAGGTGGCCTGTGACAGTGGCCCTCAGCCAGGGAAGCTGCCGGCGGCGGTGATGAGCGTGCATGGGGCAGGGCGAGCGGGACCTGGGCTCGGGGTCAGCACACCTGTTAGAAAGCGTGTTCCCGCAAGGTGCAAGTGCAAGGCGTTGTGGGAGGGTTTCCGGTGCCCCTGGCGGGGAGGACCACCTGCAGAGGGCTGCCCACAGCCTGGAGCCCCCCCGACGCTTGCCCAGGCCACTGCCCTCCCTTCCCCCCTCCCCTCCCTGGTTTCCGGGGCCCCTTCCTTCGGTTCCTTTGGGAACTTACCTTTTCTCTCTGGAAAGCCGGGGCAAGGAGACGGAGACCACAGCTGCGGATTGAATGTGGTGAGTAGGAGGGGTCGACGTGTCCATGAGCCTGGGGGTGGGCCCGCGATAGAGGGCTCGTGTCCTGAGAAGCGAGGCGTCATGTGCAGGCGCTCACAGGGTGTCTTTGTGTCTGTGTGTGTCTCTCTGTCTCTCCCCTCCACTGTGTCTGTCTCTCTGTGTCTGTGTCTCTGGCTGCCTGTGTCTCTGCGTCTCTCCCCTCCACTGTCTGTCTCTGTCTTGCTCTCTGAGGACAGAGAGGGCCCTTCTGCAGACCAGAAAGGGGCCGTCCCACAACCACCTTGCCTGGCACCTGAAACTTGAACTTGCACCTCCAGAGTGGTTTCCACCCTCTCTGCGAGGGGAGCGCTGTCCGTGGTGCTGGCCCTGTCAGTCGAGCCGGCATCCACCATCCAACTGAGGGCCAGCAGTGCCAGACCCGCGCTCAGCTGTCACCTGTGTAGCAGAGGGAAGGCCCGAGGGTGGGGACAGCTCCACGGAGGAGGGGGTGCAGGGGGCCCGCAAGGCTGGCCTGGGAAGCGTGTTGTCTAGGAACCAGGCTCTGCTGTGTGGGTCGGGGTGCAGTGGCTTTCTCGGGGCGGCCCTGAGTTGGCAGTGGGGACACACTGGGGAGGCTGTCAGTACCAGTCAGGTCCCAGGGCTGCTGCGGGGCGGGACTGTCCTGGCTATGGGCTGGCTGCTGTGGGCTGGGGTGGCCCTGCTTGCACACTGCAGTAGCCTCTCACAGGGACCTGGACCGTCCACCCCAAGGACTCACACCGCGTGCCAACGAGGCGGCCAGGGAGTCGCCGACCATCCTTGCTCCATGACCCTGGGGTAGTCATAGGGGACCCAGGGAGGTGCCGCTCCTCCCAGGAACCCTGGATGCTCATCAGGCCGGAGAGGAGGGGGGATTCCAGGCCCTGTGCATGGAGTTTGTCCACCTGCTCTGGGGTCCCACAGCCACACGGCTGCACTGTGACTATTAAAACATGCCCACCCAATTCAGAGCTGGGAAACAGAATCCTGTCAGCGTGCCCGGCTCATCTTAGACAGCAGGGCAGGTGCAGGCAGGTATGTCCACACTGTGCTGGTGCCCAGGCTCCCCCCAGCCCCTCCGGAGCCCGGTCCTCCACTGGGGAAGATGGAGGGCACACGGGCGAGGGCTGCCGTCCCATTCCAGGGCCAGCCCAGACTGTCCCGTCCCCAGTGTTTCCAAGCGGCCAACACACCTCCTGCAAACCATCAGCAGCCACCGTACGCCACAGCCCCCGCGTGGCTGCTGACCCTGGAGGGCATGGGGGCTCTGGAGTTTTGTCTCACTTCTCCACTGAGTCTTGATGGAGAAGGAGAGTCAGCTGATTTCCTGGTTGGCGACTGACATTGTCTGGCAGCGGCCACCATGCAGGCTGCGAGGGTTTCTGACGCAGGCCCCCGCTCCTGGTCACTTTGCATAGACTCACTGGGTTGACAACATGAATTTCCAGCAGCTGGTGGATTCCCCACTGTGGCCTCGGTGGGGCAGCTTCCTTCTCCGGTTCGGGACCACCTGAGGATGCTGGAGATGCAGCTCCAGTTCGTTTTCTCTGATTTGGGGCTTCGAGGTACAGTCAACCCTCAAATAATATGAGGGTTAGGGGTGCTGGTGCCCCGTGCCGTTGAAGACCTGTGTATAACTTTCATTTTGTTTTTGAGAGAGGAAAGAATGCAGGAAGGAAGAAGAAAGAGGATGACATATTCCTTTAGTTGTTCATTGTGACTGTTCTCTCTGGCCCTGGTCTCGAGCCCAGGCCTTTGGATTGCATGCGGGCTGTTCCCTGGGCAAAGGCCAACACGGACACACCACGGCCGCATTCAGCTTCGACTCCCCAAGAACGTAGCTAAGAGGCTGCTGTTGACTGAGGCATCTATACACTGTGACGAGCACACACACTTGTAGGTTCTTTGCACTGGAGGCTGCACTTGCAACGAAGTAGACGAGAGAAGAGAAAATGCTATCGGAAGAGACACTGCACTGACAGGACTGACTGTTCTTATTGACATCCTGAGCCTATGTTGTGTGCTCTGGTGGAGCAGCAGCTAGGTTGGCTGCCTCTGGTCAAGTGCAGTCCATGCTCCTCCCCAGGACCCTGGTCACATCCTGGAGCCGGAGGAATGACGAAGACAAACCACAAAAATGAAAGTGTAATGCTTTGTCCTCCTGTCTCCCTTCCTGCCCTCTTGTCTGCTTGCCTTCATCCCCGCCTGCACCTTTCCTTTGAAAAAGGCAAATCAGCAGACGTGGGCCAGGTCGAGCCCAGGCTGTCCAAGGTCGGCCGCGTCTAGTTGGGACTCCCGTCTTACTCCCAAGGCCACGGCCCTCAGTGTGCACCCAGGGCACCCAGGCTCTCAGGGAGCCGCAGTCCTGGCCTGTGAGGACCTGAGAAATCTCTAGAAGGTTTACCTGCAAGCGAAGGGGAGCCCGTGGGGGAAATCAAGAAAGGAGCTCTCCGAGTGGTAAAATACTCTTTATTCTGTGAATACACGCTGCCATGCCACACCCTCCCTCCCTCCTGCCGGGCCCATGGCTAGAGCCGGCTCCCGTCCACCTCGGTGGCGTTGCAGCCAGTCAAGCCCCTTGAAACGGCAGCGGCTCGACTCTGCAGCGCCCAGAGTTCTGGGCGTACCAGCCTGCCCTGCCGGGCACACGCCGAGGTCTCACCAGTGGCCAGGTCCCCCTCACAAATCCTGCGACAGAGCCCTTCCCGACCGACCAGCTACCCTGACAATGAAGCGCATGTGGGTGACGCCCACACCCCAAGCCCCGAAGTGGACATGTCTTCTCGGCTGACAGATGGCAAGGGCCCCAGGGAGCCGGAAGCGGAGGAGTCAGCGCGGACGTCCGGCTGGCTGTCCGCCGGCTCCAGAGGAAATGACGTGACCGGTAAGGACAGCACGTCCGCATGCAAGCCCAGCCCAGGACGAGGCCCCTGCCTCTATTTACAGCAACATGAAATGGACACCAGGAGGGCCGGGCGGGACTGGCCCAGGGCGCCCGCAAGGATGCTGAGCCACCCGGGCGGAGGGGGCAGTGCAGCTGCGGCCTCCCGGAGGGCAGACGGGGAGGAAAGAACGCTTCGTGTGACTTCAGCCAAGCGTCTTCTGGAAAGACTCGACAGCGTGTTGCGGGGGGAAAGGATGGTGTAAGGACAATGGAAATCTAAGGAGACCTCTGCAGCAGGGGAGAGAGGTTTATTTATACACGTGTTTAGTGAGTAGTACTGGATGCTGTTTCCCTCGGCGTTTTGTCTCCACCAAGTCAGAAGGCGACCTGAGGACGGCAGGGAGCAGGGGGTCTTCCGATCTGAGCCTGTACACGGACTGAGAAAACAAAGCCAAAAAACAAAACACAAAACCCCCCAAAAGCACAGCAAAACAACTCCATAAGCAGAGACAGGGTCAGGTAAAAACCATAGAAAAATACGAATTAATTCCAGAGGGTTAACCATTAGCGTAGCTACAGAGATACTCTGACAGCCCCGACGATGTCGGCCCCGAGGGACGGGCAGCAAGCGGCCGCGCGGGGCTGTTAAATGATTGTGCTATATAGTGTGTCCGTGGTTACATCAGACAGGGAGCCGCGCGGCGAACGTGGACGTGACAGGGAGGGAGGGTCGTGGTGCCACGTGCCCGGCCCAGCTCCAGGCCGGCCCCTTGGCGCCACCTCCCTTCGCTCTGTGACCGGAGGGCGTGGGCACCGGCCCGTCTGGGGGGAGGCGAGGCCAGGAGGGGCCGGGCTCAGGGAGGCTCTCGGGAACCAGGGCGCGTCTCTGCCGGGGAAGGAGCTTGTTTCTGAAGCCAGACGGCCTCGGGGCCCGAGACGCGCATGCTGTGGCGCCGTCCACGTGCTGACGCCCCCGGCGAGGGGGCTGCCGGGTGGACATGGCAGGGGACTGCCTGGGGTCAGTCCTCCTCCTCTTCCTCCTTCGCGGCGGCCGTGGGGACTTTGTCCTGGATCCTGAAGCACTGCACGAAGAAGTTGATGATGGAGCGGTAGAGATGCTGCTTCAGGGAGTCGCTGTGGAAGTAATGGCTTTCGTCCGGGTAGATCTGCGGGACGAGGGAGGGGTGCTCACTCACGCGGCCACGTCCCCGGGGCCGGGCCACGCTGAGCCCAGGGGCCGGCACCGGGTGTCTGTTATTCAGCCTGCAGCCTGCGGGGCCTTCCACGGCCGGCGACCGCGTCCCTCCTCCGGGCAGGCACTGGATGCCTCGGGCACTCGGCGACCCGGCCCGCTTGACAGTCGGGGTGCTGCAGCTGCTTCTCCGCATGCAGGACCCAGCTGGGGCCAGTGGCATGCATGCCCTCCGGGACCCTCCCCTGCACCCACACCCGCCCGGTCCTGTGGTTGGTGCCTCTGGGCGCAGCCCCCCGAGGTTGCTGCCCGGCTGCCCGCCCGGCCCTGTGTGAGCGCGAACAGTGACTCCAGTCTCCACCGTGTCAAGCAGATGACAATCCCCGCAGGACCCAGGGCGCCATGCTTTGTGGGGAGAACTGGTGCAGTGCCGTGAGGTTCTTGGTGGAAAGAGAAGTGGGCTCCAGGGCAGAACTCACTGCCCAGCAGGCGTATCCCTCTCGGGGTGTGAGTCCCCTCACGCTCTTGGGCTGGGAGTGCTTCCCAATGGCCTGCCCGGGCGTGACCCCACACAGGATGCGCTGCAGGGTCACCCCGAGCTGAGCCAGAGCAGGAGGGCCAGGGCTGAACGAGAAGACCCTCTTTATCTCTGGAGCCAAAAAGACCACCAGGGCACGCCTGTTTTACTGAAGGAGGCCGTGGTCAGAGGCAGGAAGGTTCCCGAAGCAGACTGCACTGCCAGGCGGACCCCGCACTTGAGATCTGAAGTCTAGGGAGGGAAGGCAGACCGCCCACCTGCTCTCACGGACACGGGACAGTGTCCCGTCCAGGGCCACCTCCCGCTCCACCGCTGGTGGTTGGCGGCTGGCCTGGCTTCGCTTGCCCGTGGCGCAGGGGGTGGGGAGGTGCAGACCCGCCAGTGGCACGGGTGTACTGACGGTCTGGGGTGACCCGCCCACCCCACTGACCCACCCAGCTGGCTCCGGGTGCAGGGCCGACGGCAGGGCGCACCTGTAAGCTGTAATTCGCCTTTCCTTTGATCAGCTGCGCGATGAGCTCTGCTGTGTGCTGGAAGTGGACTTTTTCTGTGGGAAAGACAAAAGAGGCCAGTGCTTGTCCGAGCCGCTCCCACTGGCTGGGTCGGTCCGCGGGCCGCATGCTCACCATCGGCGGTGGCGTGGATGATCAGGAACTGCTGCTCCTCCAGGGCTGACACCCGCGGTGCTACCTTGCTCATCTGCCAGGAGGGAGGGGTCAGGACTGCAGGGGTGGGGCTGTGGGGGTGGGTGGGGGCAGGCGCTCCGCTGGGGCAGACCTGGGGTCAGGCTCGCCCTCCCAGGAGAGGCAGGGTCAGCCCCCAAGGTCTCACTGCAGGGCCAGGCCGTCACTGCTGAGACCTGGGGGCGACGCCTGGGGCCATCTGTCCACTGTCTGCAGTTTCAACTCTGGACCCACAGTCCTGCCGGAGAGAACTTGCTCTCGTGCTGGCTGCAGGCTTGTGGCCCTGGGTGCCTGGCAAGTAATGTCTGCCAGCTTCTGAAGAGGCACCTGTAAGCTGTCATTAGTGTACCAGGTTATCCTCCCAAAGTTAAGCCACCTTGGGGACGGGAGTCATGGACACCCATTGGCACCGAGACGGCCTTGCTCACTCCTTCCCTGCCCCTGAGTCCTGGAGGGGAAATGGGCAGCCCAGGAGACCCTAGTAGCCTCACTTCACAGCCCGGGCGGAGGTCCTGGAGTGGCTGTGATGGTGGAGGGGGGCAGGAGCTGGGGGGATGAGTTACAGCTCTGGGGCCAATGAGTGGGAGAGGCTAGCCGGTCCCATCAGATGCCCGTACCTCGTATGCTCTGTTGTCAAGTCCGTGCAGGCCCAGGTACCTCTCGGAAAACGCAGACGCTGCACACAAGCAGAGAAAGACCATCACCTCTTGCTGTGACCACCCCAAACCTGGGGGGTGTGCCCTCAGATGGGGCCAGGGGCCAGAGGGGCAAGCTTCTGTCCTTAAAGAGTCTTCTGGATCTGGGGGTCACCAGAGAGCACCAGGGGGACACGGGGTGCCGGAGCAGCTGCAGCAGCACAGGGGGCGCCATCTGGCACCCCGAACGCGCCCTCAGTGAGAACCCAGCCCCGCGCAGGACAGGGCACCAAGTGAGTACATTTCTAGCGGGGCTGACTTCATTCTAAAAAATCTGGGTGGGCCCACGCCGGGCTCCAGGCCCATGTATGGGTAAGGACCAGGCTCTGCTGCTCAGAGTAGATGCAATGCTTTCTGGGGCGCTGCCCTGTCAGAAAGGGCCCTGAAGCCTCCAGAATCACAGGCCAGTCCTCAGTTGGCAGGTCTCGCTGTTCCGGGCACCGTGAGGAATTGGGTGCGGGAGGAGCGTCGGTGTGTGCTTTGATGGGGCAGATCTGAAATAGCCTGATTGAAAATTTAGAAAGTCTTCCCCAACCTGGAAATGATGAAATGAGCCCCATGTGCTCCTGCAGGAGGGAGAACGCCGGATGATTCTGATTTGGACTGGGGAGAACGGTCGCGGCTGGGTGCAGGAAGGAGGGTGCCGCACCGGGCGAGCGCTCCCTCCGTACCAAGGCCGGGAGCGGGGAGGGGCTGCCCGGCTCCGGGACTGAGACGAGACCCTTCCTCTGAACACAGGCAGATTTCTCGAGTGGGGCTGCAGGCTGTTTTGGGAGGTGGGATGAGACTGATGGCCCAGTGGACACCACCTCCCTTCCCACAGGGACTGGCTCCCTCCACGGGCTTCACAGCCGGCCCAGGCAGGTTGTCAGGACCGTGGCTGGGCGAGGGGCCTGGGCACGCGGAGCCTGTGAGAACCTACCGTACAGCGAGAAGTCTGTTATTGGGGAGACGGCGACCCCGCAGGTGAAGACCTGGCCTTGGCTGTCAGTCTTGGCTGGGAGGAGGGACGTACTCAGGTACCCGCCGTAGCCCTGAAAGAGACGCCTCACCTGAGACACGGGGCTCCGTGCCATGTTCTCACTAAGGCTGCTTCACGTTGAACAGTTTGAAGGAAGATAGAGAGACGACAACTTTCCACGAGAGGAGGTCTCCCCTCCTCAGCCCTCAGTCCAGTGAAGATGAAGGGGACCCACCCGCCCACGTCAGGGGCCACACTGTGCAGAATGCATTTTGAAAGGTTCGGGTGGACTGTGCCTGGGGGACTCTCTTGGGGGCGCGGCCATGCTCTCTGCACGGAGGCTGCATCAGGCCCGGGGCCCTGCCTGGCACAGGCCTGGGGTTGCCGGGCAGCGGCTTTGCTGAGGGCGTGGCGGCAAACTGCAGGGCACTCACGGTGGTCCGACTGCACTGCTCATGGCTGTGATGGCTGGCTGCCACCGCAGGAGCCTCCTGGACACTGCCAGGCTTCGGTCTGTCCCTGAGCCCAGGGGAGAGCCTGGGGCCCCACTTTTCTCCCTCACCTCCAGTAGGTGGCCGGGGAGGTGCCTTCTCAGCACACTGCTCCCGAGTCTGGCGCAGACTCTGGAGTGGACGATGGGGGGTGCCGGGGAACTCCGGAGAGGCCTGGGCAGAGCCCTCGCCGTGAGGGGACCCGCCTGCCCACCTGTGCCGGTGCCTTCTTGGGTCAAGAGCCAGGGGGCCAGGCCACCGGAGCGCAGTGAGGGGCCGTGTGAGGGGCAGATCCCGTGGGCCCCTGGTCTGCGGGTTCGGGAAGGAGCCTCCCTCCCTCCCACTACAGGACCCGGCGCACAGGGGCGCCTGCACTGGCGAACGGCCAGGGGGTCCTGTGGCGCTTCCGGGCCTGCCCGCAATGCAGCAGCCACGTAAGGGAAGGGAGGGCCCCGTGGAAACGCCCCAGGTCTGCCTTCCAGAGAAATGTGATGGGTGCCTGTGCAGAGAAAGCTGGGCCATGAACGCCGCCTCTGCTGTCAGACGTCACTGCCCGGCCCCAGCCTGTAGCGCTTCACAGCCGGTCCGGGCCCAGGCGGCCTCGGGAGGCAGGGCGCAGGCTCACCTTCCCGAACACGGCCACTCGCGTGCTGTCGACGTACTGCTCCTTTAGCATCGTCCTGCAGGCCAAGGGGAGAGGTCAGCCTGCGCCACGATGTGTCCCGTCACCCAGAGCCGTGCTTTCCAGCGGTTTCAAGCACGAAGCCCCTTTTACGTCAAAGGAAGCGTTGGCGTCCTAGTCCGTTCGCGTGCTGCCGCTTCAGTGCCCAGGCAGGGCGCCACTTGAAAACTCAGAGCCACGCGGAGAAGGCTCCCTTTTTAATGCCCCTTTGCACTTCCTGCAGCCTCACCCAAATCCCTGGCAGCGGCTCAGTACTTACAAAATCCGTTTAACGACAAACCCTCCCAGTCCTGCCACAATGGACAGGCCAGGTGTGAAGCTTGGTGACTGAGAACCAAAACCATTCTGTGGCCCCAGGCTCCCATCCCCGCTTATGACCGCGCCCCTCCCCACCGGTGGCCCTGAGGGCCCTAGGGAAGAAGTACAGCACTTGAACACCTTGCTTTTGAAAAACATCGTGCAGATATCGATCACAGGGAGCCTAGCAGTCTCCAGCTCAGACCTGCCCAGTCTGGGGTTTTCAGGTGTCCAGCCACACAAAACACATGCACGACACAAGCATGCACAGCACACGGGCACACATCACACTCATTCACGCACACACACACACACACACACACACACACACTAGCTCACAGCCCGCACTGCAGTGGCCCACGCGTCTTGAATGGGTAAAGACATCTCTCCAGGCTCCTGTCCTGTGTCCTGAGACACACAGCGCCTCTGGGGACTTTGACTCTTCCCATGAGCAGCCTGCCTGGCCCCAGGGCAGACTCCACACCAGACTGCTGGGGACGTGAACGTGCAAGAGCATGTGTCCCAGGGCGGGGCCGGGCTCTCGGCTCCAGCCCAGCTGTCCAGCGCAGTAGATTTGCACCCCAGAGTCTGGTCTTTAATCCTCCGTCCGGCTCATTCATCTCCACCCCCAGCTCCTGGCGAGGCCGCTCCCTCCCCTCGTCCTCTGAGGAGAGCTGCCGTCTGCAGTGCGCACGCCTTTAAAATCTTGTGGCTGCACCGACCAGACCCTGTGTGCTGATTCCCTGGGGCCCAGCGGAGCCCCAAGCTAAACACAAAACAGGTGTGTGTGTGCACGAAGCCAGCAGAAGTCTTCGGGAGAACAGCACCTGCATTTTCTCTGGAGTTCCACTTGGCAGCTGCCCACAGGGCATGCGAGCACTCACCCTTCGGGATCTGCGGGCTTGGCTCTGGGACCGAGGGGCACCCCAAGACGCGCCGTCCATCTGCAAAATGGCCCACAACCTGCACACGCCCGTGTGCGCCCCAAACGCCTCTAGACCACCTAGGACATCGGCTACACTGTACATGTCATGGGAAAGGCCACTCCGCTCTGGGACACAGGACATGATGGAAGGAGGTGCGCGTCCAGACCACGTCATCCTCACACAGCGCGGGTAGGGCGGCCTGATGTGAGCCCGTCGCCTGCTGGACCGGTCAGCCCTGCGCTCCCTGCAAGGGCGCCCCCCAGGTGCCTGGGCCTCACCGCACAGCCTCCACCTGGTCCTTCTCCTCCAGGGAGCCCAGCCGTCTTCGCACTTCATGCAGGAGCTTGGTGCCTTGGAAGCCGCTGCCGCGCCCATCACACTTGACCACCACCGCCCCGTGGCTGCTCACCAGCGCCGTCTCCCAGCCCAGCGTGAACTTCTCAGCCACGCTCTGGCTCCCAGGGGTGCCATCCCTGGAAAGACAGTGTGGGTCACATGCCCGTGGGACAGCGCCACCCCACCCCTCCGCACGGGTCCACCCTTCCAGCCCCAGGGAGTGCAGGCTGGAAGTCCCCCAGATCTCGGGGACCGGAAAGTGGGCGCCCAGAGGGCAGCAGCAAAGACAGTGGCCAAGGGACTTCTCGGAGGAACTGGAGGCCCTTAGGCCCCTGCGTCTCTGCTCGGTTCTAGATCTCAGGCTGCCCCCCACCCCCAACGTGGGTCCTAGCATGTGAGTGGTTTTGTACAATGCGACCTTTGGGAATTTCCATCAAGATGATGAAACCAGCATTTAGGAGAAGGAAGAGGTCCTTAGCATTGCTGAGAAGGTGCTGGAACCTGGTGTGGTCAGGGAGAAGGGGTAGGGGAATGTGTGGGGCGTAGGTGTGGGGACAGCTACCCGCCCAGACAGGAGGGCGGCTTCATCACCAGCGGAACCAGACATGGGAATCCAAGCCCTGGACACGACAATGCAGTCCCTCCGTCCCATGGGGGCTTGGCCCCAGGACAGGGCTAATAGGTTATTTGTTCTGGTGGGCGACTTCCTCTGCTCCCTCCTGCAAAATGGGGGGTGGCCCCCAGGGCCGGAGAGTGCAGGGCACACCTGCTCCTGGCCTGGGGAGAGCACCACGGGGCGTGAAGTCTCACACACCTGGCCCGGGGCAGCCCCTCCCGTGGTCTGCAGAGCTTAGAACAGCTTTCCCCAGATGACGCCAGAGGAGGAATATTGCAAATAAGTGTGGGCGAAGGAACGGTGCCCAAGGCATCTTCAAGGCTGGGAGTGCTGCTCGGGCTCTGACCGGTGCCCTGTCCGGAGGGGAGGCTGTGGGCACTCAGGGGCAGTGGCTGGCCTGCCCCTCTTTACTGGGGGCCCCGGGGCCGGGAGCCTCCACGTGAGCCCGTGGGCAGGTCCATCTGCCCTGCGGCACCACCCAGTGGTCTGACCTGCACCTGCTTTCTGAACAGCCTGGCCCGCAGTCGATGGGGTGAGGGCACAGAGCCCCACTTTGCTGCACGTCTCAGGTCACGGACCGTTACGGAAAGAACCTGACATTTGCTGACGCTCCAGATTCCCCAGTTTTTAGTTTGTGGCATCGAGTGACTGTACTTGTCATTTCCTTAAGATTTCGGTGTCTCGGGCCACGGTCGCCTGCCCCAAGCCTGCCCCGTGGTCTCCGGTCCAGCGAGCCCGAGGGCGGGCGGGTACTCACACCAGCAGCAGCAGCGGGTAGTGGGCTGAGTCAGTGAAGGTGGCCGGCTTGAGGATCTGCAGCGGCAAGCCTGGGGGGGAGGGGGCGTGTCCGTCCGTCTGTCCGGCTGAAAGGGACAGGCTGGGGCGGAAGCTGACTAACACCTGCTTAGGGCCGGACAGCAGAAAAACGAGCTATCAGCAAAACAGTACCCCGATAACTGCAGTCGGGGGTCACCTCACGACCTGCCTCCTCTTCCCTTTCTTCCCTGCAAGAGGATGGCCTGATCTCACATGTGAGAACGCTTTTTCTTTCTCCTTTTGTCCTTAAGTAAAACATTTCTTCCTCATGCGCTTTGAGTGGTCCCGAAACCCCTTTTGGAGAATGAACCCTAGTACACAGGGTGAGGAAGGACCGGGAAGGTGAGAGAAGGGACCGGCTGGGACTGGGGCGGCAGCTGCCCCTCCTCACACTGAGCTGCCCTGGAGCTTGGCTGAGACCAAGGTCCGCCCAGTGGCCTGTGAATCCTGAGGCCACCCTCAGCGTTTATCCCCGTTCCTCTGCCACCCGCAGCACCTTAGAAGCAGGGGCCCATCCCGGCCCCAGATCACAGCCACACTTCCCAGGACCTGGGAACACCGGGAAGGGCACGGCGGGCCCACAGACAGACTGGTGTGGGGTGCACTTAACTCCAGTGACCCTGGCTGCCTGGCGTGACCGGCCTAGCCTCTCCTCCGAAGGACAGTGCACCCTTGCAAAGAGACTGTGCGCGAACAGTTTGCATGACCCGGTAAGTGGGGTGGACACCAGGGAGTGAATGGGAAGCTTGCGGGTGCTGGGAGGGGAGGGCTGGGGGCCACGAAGAAGGACGTGGGTTCAGCTCCTGCACTGGGGCCCCCATGTCGGGCCCAGAGACGGGTTGGGGATTTTTCTTACTGCTTTCTTCTGTCCCCTCAAAAACAACTTCCTGCCCAAGTCAGAATTGCTTATTGATGTTACCTGCAACCCAGATTAGCAATTAAATTGGAATTAGTGGCTTTTTCGGTACAATTATTATGGATACACCCCAGGCGGGCGGGCTGAGGCTGGCTCTGACCAGGTCTCATTATGGATTCCGGCTGAATGCTAATGGCGTGCAAATTGGACCAATGGCCCAGGGACCTACAGGAAGACGGCCTCGGACTTGGTCACAGAGGCATCCATAAAACATGGTGTGTGCGCTGCTCTCTGCCTCCGATAAGCCCACGGGCAGACCTTGGCCACGAACAGCTGAATACATTTCCAGAAAGCCCTTCCCGAGGACAGAGTGCCCCTCTAAGGAAACCTTCGCCTCCAGAAGCATTCAGTGAAAAGACAAAACAAAACAAAACCTGCCGGCAGGCGACATCATCCAGATTTCAGGGGCCCTGCGGACGACACTCAGATGCCACACAGCCTCCCGCTTTCATTACCTTTCAAATCAAAGCCCAGACTGAAAGACCCTCCCTGGCAGGAGAGGAGCGATTTGTCTGTGACGGTCCCTCCTGCGGGGGGGGGGGGGGGGCCCAGGCACTGTCGGGGAGCTTCGGGACTGGGTGGGGCTGTGCACGGTGGTTTGGGCAGGCGCCGGGTCTTAGGGACAGAGAAGACTCCTGCAAAGGAGTTGACCTGGCCTCGGGGGCTGTGGAGGGGGACGTGCTGACCGGGGGCGGGAACTTGTGGTCTGGTCATGGGGGTCACCAGGCTGGCTTCACGCGTGCCCTGTGCAGACACACTGGACACATTGGGCACCTCTGCCTGCTCCCACCTTCTACCAGGGCCTGGGCTGCTGTCGGAGCAGCTGTGCTGAAGCACATGCCGTACTTTCACTTTGCCCTCAAATCGTGGGGCCTGCCCTGAAGTTTGTAGGTAGACAGAGAAGGCACAGAAGGTAAGCGTGGAAGTTATTTGCTTAACCCGCCCCCATCCACCCACCCATCCATTCATCCATCCACCCACCCATCCATGCACACGTACCTACATATACCTGTTTTATCCATCTACCTATCCACCCACCCACCTGTCCATCATCCACCCACTCACCCTCCCATCCACCCAAATTTGTCTTGTTTTCTTGCATTTCGTTTCTTCCTCATTAAAGGACAGTAAAAAGTAAGTATCCAGTTAATGTGAGGGCTCCATGGGTCTGGGGCGGGCCGGGTTTCTCTGGCCAATTTCCTAGAAGCCTGTCAGTCTGACTTCCTAGTCTGTGCTTTGTCCAGTGTGACTTTCCATGACTGCACGGCAAAAGGTCATGGAATTGAGACCGGCAAGGAGTTACGAAGATGAGCCCTCGATGCCCACGCCCCTTCAGCAGAGGTCCCAGCCTCCTGCCTCTGGCCAGACTCTGGCAGCGCGGCCAGGAGCGCCTGGGTCAGTCCAAACGCGCCTTCCTGTGCCTCGGCCTCGCTCTCCCTCCCTCGTCGGTCCTCGCGCGTCCTTGCTGTCTGCTGGACCTTGGCTTCCCCCGCATCGCCTGCTCCTCCATCTCCCATGAGCACTGTGTCTCCCCCTCATGGAATCACAGGCTTCCATTTTCCTCCCAGGTCCCTGGACACTTGCAGCCACCCGTGGTTCCAGGGCTGAGCGTGTCCCGTGGTGCCTGGCCACGGCAGTTTGGAAATCCGAGGGACCAACCCCCGAGAGATGGTGGCCTGGCCTCCCCGGGCGGGGAGCTCAGTGAGTGCAGGTCCCTCCCAGCACTGGGCACCTCCTGCTGGAAGGCATTCCAGCTGGTCAGAGGAAGGGGCACCGGGGGTGGGGGTGCGTCCCTGCCGGCAGGGGTGGGGCGCAGGGCCCGGGGCGCCCTTGCAGGGCTGGCTGTCGCTTACTGTAGTCGTCGATCTCGATTTTCCTATATTCCACTTTAGGCATCTGCCGCTCGCTTATGGCCTTCTGCACGTGCTCATTTGTTTCTAGGTCAAAAATTTCTGAAAGAGAGAAAACAATGACACTTTTAGATGCAGAAGCACACTGGAGTCACGGGATTCCTTGTGGGTCAAACCTCTGATCCCGTCAGAGCTGCTGGGTCATCGTCATCCTATCGCTCGGACCAAGAGCCCGGCCTTGACCGGCCGACTCGCTGCAGGCGAGGCAGAGAGTGTTGAGTCTAGAGGACGCTGGGCGGATGGAAGGCTCTGGAGGGTTCCTCGCAGAGCACTGGGCGCCCCTCACGCAGGTTTGGGTGTTTCGTGTCTAGATGCTGGGCTGGGACAGCCCGCACGGCGCATCCGTTAGGACGACTGGTTTTCAGTGTACGGAGACCACACGAGGAAAGGAAAGAATGGAGGCCGAGTGGGGTCTCTCTGACGGTTTTCCGGGAAAACGGGCTCTGCTTTCCTGTTGCGAGGTTGTCTGCGATGCAGACGTTGGCCCGGACGCCTGGCATCACTGAGGGGGTCCACCAGGCGGGCGGGGCAGGCCCGTGCTGTGCTGCGCGCGGGCGCCTGGCTCCTTTTTATCGGGTGACACAGCCCACGAGCGCCGCGTCGCACTTGTCTGCGGGCAGGAGCGGCTTCCCGGGCGGGCAGCACATGCGCCCCGTACTGTGCTGAGTGAACACACAGCCGTGTGCAGCTGCCGGGCACGCACGCCATTTGGGTTGGGTGAAAGGTGAGGGATCTGGCAGACTGGTCTTCAAATAGTTTTAAAAGCTGAGGTCGGATCACCAGCAGGCAAGAAAACGGCGTCCTTTGTATTCAGCCTGAAAGGACGTGTCAGCGTGGGGCGATATGTGGTGACAGCTAGCGGGGCGCCTGGACGTGACCTCGGCTCTGGAAACGTGGCCCGAGACACGCACGCTGCAGCGCAGTCGTGTGAGGGTCCAGAGGGCGTCCTGCTCGCCTGCAGCCGTGGCCTGGCAGCGGAGGGGCCGGGGGTTTGCTGAGTCCACATGTCCTTTCACCTGAGCCCCTGACCCCAGTCAGCTTTGGGAATCGCTGTGGGAACCCTAACCATTTCTCACTGTCAGCGGGAGGGAAGGAAGAGGTCTTCCAGGCTCCCAGGCGCTCGGGGCCACTGCACGCGTGCGGATTCCCTCCCTGCGGGCTGCTCCCCGTCGGGTCGGTCACCTCTCCAAGCGAAGCAGGAGCACTCACGCAGCCTCTGCGTATCCGGGCGCTCCCAGGCTGCTTCCCTGCCCTGTGCCCAGTTCTTCCCCTCCAGGTCCAGCAGGTGGCTCAGTGCAGGCGTGGCTGGAGACCTGTTCACACCTGGAAAGGCAGCACCCCTGGGGGCTCTGGTTTCCAGCACGTCTGCCCCGCTCCTACATGGCCCCGCCTGATGGACAAGACACAAACACAGACCTCCTAGCCACCGAAGGCTCTCAGAGGCGCAGACATCAGAGCCCTTGGGTGTCCAGAGTGGGGGCTGTCAGGTCTATCGCGCAGCCCTGACCCCCACTGACCGGAATGGGGCCGAAGTGTGCAGCACCTGGACACAGTGTAGACGCCGTGACAAGTTAGTTCTGAGAGATGCCGGGATCACGACGAATTTACGGTGCCCCTGAGACCCGGGCTCCTGTGGGAGGTCCGGTGTGGCTCTTCCAGGGTCACTTGCAAGCCTCCACTCTCGGAGACCCATGGCCTTGACCTGTGTCTGCGGCACGAGCCGGCGGAGATGGGCTGGGGGTGTGGGAACGAGGGCCAGACGGGCGGCAGCAGGAGCCTGGATGGAAAGTCTCACCCGCAGGAGCAGAGACAGGCGCCTCCTGAGCAGAGAAGCAGCACCAGGATTCAGCTGCGGTTGGGTCTCGGCCGGGGGCCGTTTTGAAGCGACAGAATCGGACAGAGCCCCTCCTACTGTGTGAGGAGGTGTCTGGCCCGGTATTCCTGGCGCCCCAACCTCTGGTCGTGAAGGGGAGATCCCTGTGCAGCTGCAGTGGTGTCTGGCTGCCCAGAGTCCTCTTTCCAGACTTGCCGTCGAAAACCGTGTCACCTGCTCCCGGCCCGGCCCTGGGAGCGCGGGCTCCAGAGACTGGATCTGAATAGCTTGTCCTTCTGCACTGAAATCCCACCTCTACAGAAAGGCACCCAAGCAACCCACGATTACATTTAGTTAAATATTCGAGTCCTCATTTAATGACTGCCCACACAACGGGTTTTATCAGCAGAGAGCTGGCTGTCACACAGGGGAGTTGAGTTAAGCCACTTTATTTGTTCCCATAATTGCATTCAAAGAGGGCAGGAGCGCGGCGGAGGAAATGAGAAAAGACGGCGCGGCCCCGAAGGCTCTCCTTTGACTTCGGGGCCGTGGGGACCCGCAGACCGCGGCGCACAAATGGCAGTCCTTAATTAAATGTGAGCCCCTCCAATATTTGGTGGGATTAGCTCTTATCAGATCTGGACACTGCGGGACTGCAGAAACAAAGGCCAACTCAGCCCCCCACCGCACGACCCCAGCGGCTGCCCCCCCATGTACCCGAAGGGCCTGGGGTTGCGCTTTGCAAGGAGTTTGGGGACACGACTGACCAGCTCCGTTCAGAGGCGGTGGGCACCTGACAAGGAGACTGGCCCCTTCTGGCCTGAGTAAAGGCAGGTCCCTTAGGGGGTCTGACTGCCCTGGGGTCCTGTGCCCTCCAGTCCAGACCTTTCCCGAGCCCCCCATGCCTGTCCCCAACGAGTCGGGACGCCAGCTTCCGGGCTCACGCTGCATGCCGTCGCCGCAGGGTTGGTGGCTCAGACCACAGAGCCCACAGGGCGCTGATGCTTTTCCTGCCCGCTGGGACGGCTCTCGCCTCTCAACGGGACACTGGGGGAGCCGGGTTCAGTCACACGTGTTACCTTTGCTGTGCCTCTGCCTCTCAGCTGGATTTTAAGCAGCCTGAAGGCAGGGCCCGTAAGTGAACTAGACCGTCCCTCGGTTGCTGGCATCGCACTTGGCAGGTGTGGGCTGGGGTGGGGGCACATCGGCCTCGTGCCGCCTGGGATGGGTGCAGTGGGGCACAGTGTCCAACCCAGAGAGGTGTGAGCGCCACGGGAGGTGCCTGGGGGCCCGGCCTCCAGCCACGCGCTCTGTTTGGTCTCACTGGGTCAGGCAGACGCCAGCTTGCCCAGCACACACGTTCAACTTGGTCCAATGCGAGCACCTGCAAACCGTTCTTCTCTCCGTGACTCCAGAAAGGCTGCTGGGACTCTGCAGATGGTCCTCAGACAAGCGAGGGCTGGGAGAGGCGGTCACTGCACTGACTGGCACTGCCGGCCTGTGACCTGTGTCTGTGGGCCCCTGCTTGGTAGGAGAGGTGAGGACAGCGGCTCCTCAGGAAGGGGGTCCAGGCAGAGGACCCTGCGAGGAAAGTAACAGGCAGCACCCAGCTGGCATCTGGTAGGTCCCCCAGGAAGTGCCTTGATGTCACCGCACCCGAAGTGGGTTTTGCTTCTTTATAAAGACCCAGCTGCAGAAAGCAAAAGAAGAGACACCGACGCCAAGGGTACTGGGGGCACAGCAGCCAGCAGCCCAGCGACCTGAGTTCCGATGATGTGTCTGAGATGCCCGGTTCTGCCAACGGGCACACATTCACTGCATAACCCGCAGCTGACCGGCATCCGCAGGCGAGCTGCGCTTCTTTCCTATATGTGGGAGCCAGTGACCCAGCAGAGACTGTGCCTTTCCCACCCCAGCACCCACGTGGCCCCAACACCCAGATACGTGTGCCTCTGTCGGTCCCAGCCATGGAGACGCTCAGAGGGTGACAGCATTTAAACAATTCAGAGTCACATCTGCAGACACCGCAGGCTCCGTCTCGATGAGATTTCTTAAAGGAAAGGGAGTCCAGAGCTCCCCCGTGGCTCTGGGGTGGCCGGCAGAGGAGGAGGAGGAGAAAGAACTCTGAAACACTCGTGTCGGACTTCAGAGCCGGAGTAAGATGACTCTGAGCCTGCTTGCCACCGGACTTGCTGCTGGCTTCTCTCCTGTCGGGTTAAGGCAGTCGGTTTGGGGTGGTGATCAGAGGGCTCGCAGATGGGGCGCCTTACACAGGTGAGAGCGATTCAGATTCAGATTCAGGGCACGGGTGGCATTGTGCAGCTCCTCCCACGAGGGGCTGCTCCGCCGAGGTCTGGTAGTCAGGTGGGGACCACGTGCAGTGTCCCAGAGAAGATGGCTCAGTCAGTCGGGGCAGACTTGGCTGGGAGCCTGGAGCCCGCAGCACGCCACTGCCCACCTCTTAGGCCTCCATCTTGGTGTTTAAAATGAGCAGATCTGACCAGAAGCCTAATGTCATGGTCAACTCAGGATCTCTGTTTTCCAGAAAGCTCCGGTGATGGCCACAGCAGAGCCTGTCCCCCAGCTCCTGGGACAGGTGACAGAATGAGCATGTGGCACTGTCATTCCTCCCTTCCAAGAGAGTCACTTGACGATGTTTTGGTCATTTTAAAAATAACCAAAGATTCTTTTAGTGATCAAAAATCGTACTCCGCCCCCCCCCCCCCGCCCGCCCCCCGTTCCAGTTTGTAACTGAAGTAGCTTCTCTGTGAAGTAGGACTCCGGGGTAAGTCAGCATCCTTAACCAGGATCCACAGACAAATTACTAGAAGCCTTACGAATTCAGTCCTTTAAATGGGCCTGCATATCATCAGGTTTGAGGACACTTGATCCAGGACTGCTGGGCCACCAAGGCGCGGCATGTCTGTCCCGGGGGGCTTGGCGGGGGAACAGCCCCATCAGGCTTGGGTTGCAGGAGCCAGTCTGTAGCTGAGGTGGGTTTGGGGTCAATGGGTGACGGAGCAGGAGAGTGTGGACACAGCTCCAGAGGTGGGGCGGCGAAGGTCACCCTGAAGGTCAGGCCCAGATGGAGGGCAAGGTTCGGGTGAGATGGTGGGGAGTGTGGGGGCCTTGCAGCCTTCTGCACAGGCCTGGATGGCAGCTGGGGGGTCCCCGCTGCTTCAGGTTCAACCACCTGCGAAGAGTCGGTCCTCCCTGTCTGCGTGGGGCCAGGCTGTCCGCACGGACACGGGCATCGATCCCACGGACGTCAGCCCCTGGTCTTGCACCCTGGTCTGCAGGCTTTGCATGGCCTGCACCTCAGGTGCCTGAGCCACGCGGGGCGCCAGAAGAGCTTTCCCTGAGCGATTGTTCTGCTGGGGTGTCTGCGGGGACCCCCAGATGCACGCTCCAGCCCAGTCCCAGTGGGCAGGCTCCTGGGGACCATCCGCACCTGCTGCCCACTCGGGGGCAGGTGAGGGCGACAGCCCAGGTCTTCCCTCTCCATCCTTCGGGGACATGTGCCTCAGCTCCCCAACGTCACAGCTGGGCCTGTCATGGCTAGAAATGAGGCTGGGCAGGATCGCTCTGCACCCCAAAAAGCAACTGGCCTGGAGAGTCACTGAGAGGTTCTGCTTTGTCCCCGAAGGTCATGCAAGTGCCTGAGGGGTCTTTCGGGCTTTTTGTTTTCATTTAATGATTAAAAACCCACTTTTTAATTTATTTTACTTATCGTTAACAAGATGGGTTTTTTTAAGGAAGAGGAGGAAGAAGTATTTTATTTTATTTTTATTTAGTTCACACTGGTTGTTTCCTCTCAGGTCCAGGGCTCCAACTCAGGAGTATGTGGCCTGTGCTCCTTTGGAGGTGACTGACCCAACCGCTGCTCCACCGGGTGGGGGTGGCGTTTCTTGTTTTCTCTTTTTACAAGATGCATTTATTTTTGTTTTAATATTATTTACTTTCAAAATTTTAATTTCCAATAATTATGTGATAGTTTTGCCGAATATTATCATTATTTGGGATGATGTTGTACGCAGTCTCTTGTCTCTTTTCCTTTTTGTGGTAACTTATTTTACACATTAAAATAACCTCATATGTGCAGGTTCCCCAGTCCTCAAATATATGTCAACACACCCTGCCCTCCACCAAGTCACCAAGTGTTCTTTGCCATTTAAACACGGTCTTTTGAAATACCTGTTTGATCTTCTTTTGAGTTCTTCACCCACACTGGCAACCATGTCTGAGTAGACACCGACCTTTCCCCAAACCTCCCGCCTTAACCTCACCCCACAACACCCAAGTCAGGCCTCCGCAAGTTCCGGCAGGCCCCTGGGGACCTTCCACAGGCTGTGGCCTTCCCAGGGGGTCCAGCGGGGGTGAGGGGGTGGGGCCGCAGTGGGACGGGGTGGAGGCCCCGCCAGGCGGCAGGCGTAGGGCTGAGGGGGCCGGCAGTCCCCCAACCTCCCGGGGCCACTCCCCTTTCCAGTCCTTGCCCCAAACGCTGCTCCATGTTGGCCAGCGGGGCCCTTGGAGCAGAGAAGGGCAGCGAGGGCCCGAGAATCTCCGGACACGGAGGGTCTTGGTGGCCCAGCCCCTGGACGGAGGAACTGGCCCCAGCGAGTGGAGTCAGCAGGGCCAGGCTCCCAAGTCCCGACCTAGGCCCCTGTGGGCTCTGCTTTGTCACAGATCTGTCTGGTGTCCGAGTGATGCTTGGGGACCCAGCTCCCGTGGGACTTGAGGGCCCAGCCTGGGACTCAGACCGTGACCTCCGGCACACCTCATCCGCATGGAGCTCATTCTGCTGCGCGGCCGTGACCACCTGTCTGCACACAGCCCGTGGGCTGGACCCTGTCCCGACGCTCGGGGCCCTGTCCCCAGACGGGAGACGGAAGCGACATAAAGCACTTACTGTCCCTGTCCGTCGCGCTGTGCACCGTCACCATGGGCACGCCAGGACCTGCGTGGAGAAGAAGAGAGGCAGGGAGACGGTGTTAGCTGTGCTGAGAACAACGGAGAACCCGGGGCGCCCGCACTGCCGGCGCCTTGCAGGATGGGGACCTGGCTCCTCGGGGGTGTCCAGTGACTGGAGGGCAAAGGCAGGCCCGGCGCTGCTCTCTAACATGACCCGTGTCCGTGACAGTGAACCCCATCAGAAGGACGTACTCCCGACTGTGGGTAAGGATGTAAAACATCACCTCCCAAGGCATCATCTGTCTCTGTCCTTCTGACCTTACCTGACTGTTCAGTCACAGCCCTCGTGGTCGGAGTTCCAGAAACCCCCTCGACCCCCTCCGAGTCATCTGTCCAGTCCTTCTCCGCTGGCCCCCCAGCAGGAAGCCTTCCCCCGCAAGGTCTCACGTTCTAACAATGTATTTGTGCATCAGGATTATTTCGCAGATGTTCAACCGTCCCTGTTTCTCTTGAACCTCAGCGTGCAGCTCCCAGCTCCTGGGCTGGGTGAGCCGGGCAGCCTGTCTCTTGATTTGCTGTCCCGTACTCGGCCTGGGGCAGGCGGGCGGGTGGGCAGGCAGCGGTCACTCCAGTCTCTGCACTGGACCTCAGAGAGGCTGCACTTACGAATGGGATTTAAACATTGCTGAGGACTTAAATAATTGAATCCAACTAAGTTTCCTGGCTTGCAGATCCATGCCCCCCCGGGGAACTCAAGCGGAAGAGCCGTTATTGAGAAATAAAGATGCGACATCTATTTTCTCTGCACATTTCAGGGTGAGCACATTTGCAAACAGAGCATGTCAGGTGCTCTTATTAATAATGGAAGCAATTATTATTTATTTAGTGCTGCGTGTCGCAGTTGCGCTGCTGGATGTTTAATATGAATGATGACTAATCCTCACTGCGGCTCCACAAAGCAGGTGCCCTGACCGCGCTTCACAGCTCAGAGAAGGCAGGCTGCAGGCTCCTGCTTGGCGTCCCAGCCCCGCAGCCCGCAGGGCTGCGCCTGGATCAGCACCTGCCGCCTTTCTCACGCACGAACCTGATCCGTGTTTCTTAAAGACGTGTCCGACACCCCAGAAAGCACAGGTGAGAGTAAAAGAGGCTGCTCATTCCCACTCCCTGGAGGCAGCCACTGTGTTTCTAAAACGTCCTGCGACATGTGGTCCTGTTTACATGTAAGCGAGTATTTTTTATGCTGAGCACACAAATAAAACATCCCTACACGTGAGCCCGCAGCTTTGCAGCATCTTAGTGTGACACCAGATCGCTGTGGTTATTATTTATTTCTAAGGGAGGAAGGAAGTGAGAAGGAAGAAGCATATTTCAGGAAGGAAGGAAGGAAGAGGAGGAGGAGGAAGCGCTTTTACTTGTTTTTGGCTGCTCCCCCACAACCCTGGGGGAGACCCTGGGTCCTTGGGTTGCACATGGCCTGGACATCCCGGCAGTCGGCTTAGTTATTTCTTTAACTAGAACAGTATGCGGATGTGCAGGCACCTGCACCTTCCCAAGGTCACGACAGCTTCATGAGTACTCAGCACGCCCCTGCATACTTAAAAAACATTTTGCAACATGGCATGTGTCCCTAAGGAGATACAGTATAAACAGGTCTTGGGTTTATCTTGGGTCTGACGTCCAGTCTGACCACAGCAGACAGCAGTGCAGTCGTGTGACCCTGGGGACAGTTCAACAGCAGTCATTCTGGCCGAAGACGCTTGCGCCCTTTGGCCTGACGGCCCCTCTTCCGGACACAGCTGGGAGTGGCCCGGGTGGGGCCGCGGCAGCGATGGTGGGGGCGGGGGGGTTGACCTCGAGCGCAGCTGTGTCTGCCAGATGGGCGCCCGGCGTGGGAGCGCCACGCCACACGGACACAGAAATACCTTTGAGACGCTGGGAACAGCGCTGTGGACAGCTGGACAGCACTCCAGCACGCGGACGAACCGCGACCCCTCCTGGGGGTCAGGCTGCTGCGATTTACCTGCTTTGTCTAATGTCCAGTATTAACACCTGTTTTCTGTTCACGCCGACGGAGCTGCTGAAACCCCGCCACACGCCTGGCCCAGCCCACGACGGCACCTGCCTGTGGAGTGATGAGCAGCCTGCACCTGCTGGGCTAGAGCCTGCGGTCACTTTCATCACACAAACAAGCCTGTGGTTTCAAACCTGTTGTGTCTTCCAACAAGAGCGGGCCGCTCGCCCACGTGACACCCCACTAACTGGCCGGCGGCAGCCCCGCCAGGCGCTGCCTTCACCCTGGGCCTGCAGCAAGGACAGTGCTGATCTGGAATGCAGCACACCCGAGACAGAGGACCGAGCAGAAAGCCACTGTGGCCCTCACATGTCCGGCTGCACGGCTCCGTCCACGCTCACACCTTGGGCCGGGGAGCTGGAAGGAGCTGTCCGGAGAAGGCGCTGCCAGTGTGGAAGGGACACCAGGCCCGTGACAGGACAGCAGAGGGTGGAGACACGGGTCCCCGCCTCCAGCTCAAGTGCCTGGAGGTCGGCGCTGGGGCTTTAACAAGTGTGTGCTCTTCTGAGCCTCACGGGTGGGTTGTGTGCGGCACTGCTGCGACCTCATCTCCACAGGTCGGACACCCCCGTGTCAGGCACCTGGGCTGTGAGCGTGGCTGCGTGAGCCCAGCCCGCGGCGGGAGCTGTGCTCCCGGCCTCAGGCACTGAGCTCCTCCCGCCAGCTGTGCTTGTCACTACAAGAAGTGTCCCCAGGACCAGCGGCAGCAAATGTCACGCAGAACAGCAATTTTTAAAAGCATAACTGCTCCTCTCATATTTCCACCACACCCAGAAGAAAATGCACACACACACACACACACACACACACACACACACACACACACACACTCTGGAATCTAGAAATCCACTCTGAGGACCTGTGTCCTGGCACCTGTTCTGACTGGGGAGTCAGTGTCGTTCATAACTGTTCGCCGATGCCCGGGGGTGGAGGTCCGGGGGCGCACACGTGGCCGGGCTGTGTCCAGGCCACGCACTGAAACTCGGCCACGGGAAGCCTCTCTGGACCAGCCTCCCTGCCCGGTTTCGTCCTCCAGGTCGTCTCCCTGGAGCCACACCGCCACCGTCCCCGCTTTCTCTAAGTGCCAAGGTAACCATCTCCAGTCAGAGTCAACTGTTACCTAAACAGCTGTGGCAGCGCCACCTGTTTTAACTCAGGAAGTTCTTCTCTAGGGCAGCCAAACAATCCAGACGACAATGAACGACGACACCGAGGTTTAAAGCAGCCCCTACGCACACCACCCGCTCCCAGCCGCCCCGGCCTCAGCGGAGGCAGCGTGCCCCACCCCGTGGCCAGTCCCCCGGCCCCCCTGGCCTGGGGGTCTACACCCATGGCTCTTTTCATTTTAAAATCACCACTGGCTCTGAGATTCTCTGGCAGTTATGTTCTTAAAAATCGGCAGTGAGTTTAGGAAAGCTCACAAGACACGACGAATGGTCTGGCGAGAAAGGAAGGAAAGCAGATTCCCAGTGTGGACGGAGGCATCAGAGTCGTGGTCCCCCCGCCAGACCTGGGCCAGTGCGCTGCTCAGGCAGGTCTGCAGTGAGGGGTGTGTGCCCTCGAGCCGGCACGGACACAGGGCTGGGGCCTGGCACCACGACGGGAGCTCCCGAAGCCCGTCGTCAGCAGCCAGAGTTTTCACACTGCCTCGCAGGAGGGCTCTGGCGCTGACGGTCCAGCCGCTGTTCTTCACCGTCTTCCAGACAGTCCTGTGCGTGTCTGGGCTACACGATCTGATTCACAGTGTCGCTCACTTGTTGTCTGTGCGAAGATCTTTGTGGCGAAAACCGGCAAATCCTGCCCTTAGGAGGTGGCCAGACCGCAGAGGACTCGGCGTATCTGCCTTCCTGCCGACAATTCCGGTGTCTTTTCCCTTTGCATGTGGTCCAGTTCAACAAGCCCGTGAGAGGCCACCATGTGCGGACCGGGGCTGGGCCGGGAAAACAGATGGAAGCGGTGTGGGCGCTCGCCCCCGGGAGCCCGGAGGCTACGCAGAGATGGCTGCGCCAGCATCAGTCCGCGTGCGGCAGTCGGGCGAAGGCGGTCAGCTCGCGGGGGAAGGCCAGGGCTGCAGGCCTGTCCTGCTTCCGGAGCTCCCCTGGCTATTTCGTGGCTCTGGCTGGGCGGCTTGCCCGCAGAAGGGCAGGCGGCGGAGGTCTGTCCCTCGGAGGAGGAACAAGGGTGGCACACCCGACAGGCGGGAGGCCGCAGCACCCTGCAGATGAGACTGGAAGCAGCCTCCTCTGAAGTGCACACCGGGGAGGTGGGAGGGAGACACGCCCCGACCTGCAGGCAGGCGTCCTGGGCTCGGCCTGATGGAAAGCAGCCGGATGGAGACTGAGGGCGCCCCAGCGGTCACTCGGGTCCTTTCAGCAGCCCTGGTGTGTGTTCTCCGGCTTGGGGTACAGGACATGCTTTGTGCGCTGGGACGAAGGCACAGAGTGTGCTGCCTGCTGAGCATGTCTCTGTCATCACCACACAGGTGCCTGGTTCTATGCCATCGCCTTCGGCTCCCTCCTCTGGCCTCACGGCCACGCCCGCAGGAAGCGCCCACAGAAACACGCTCTGGCTCCCCGCCCCGTCCTAACACTCCCGGCAGGAAGCCTGTCTGCACCTTGCAGCGTGCGGTTCGCGGGCCGACGCTCGAACCTGAACAGACCCGTGTGTCCACTGACGGCGGAGACGAACTGTACTGCGGTTTTGCTTACAAGGAGGGAGAACGGCAGTCAAACGACACTGAGCCTCAGGAAACCTTTGGTTTGTGTAACAGAGAGGTTTGGTTTGTGTTAAATATCTGACTTCCACATTTATAGCGGGCCTGAGGCGGGGAGACACACTGAAGGAAGTGATTTCACAAGCAACACAGAAGGCGCTGGGTCCACACAGGTCCGGGGCCGGAGGGGACACCGTCGAACTGCAGACAGCAAGGCGCTCCCCGATGGACCGGCCGTGCATTCAGACCACCTGCGTGGGGAGCATGACAACGGCAGAGGAACGCGACGTCATTCCAAAAGACATCGGGACACGCGACACTCACAGCGGCCGCACCTGTCTTTGCTGCTCCCCTCCTGCTGCCCGAGCGCGTCCGCACCACGGCAATTGTGCCCAGACGCTGGCCCCGTGTGGGGATAAAGCCGGCTGCGCCTGGCGCCCGCGCCGCCCTATCTCGGAGTCACAGGCGGGCTTCTCCCGGGCATGCACGCCAGATCCCTTTGTCAGCTCATAAATGATGAATGCGCGACGCTCGAAGGGTACACATGCAGGTGATATCATCACATGGCCGCAGGAGCCCCGGGCGGCTAGAGCGCCGCGATAATCATGCGTTTGTCCGCAGGCGGCCTCTCCTGCCAACGGAGCAGACAGATGGAGGTGGTGTTTGAATCAGAAACCTTGTGATTGTGACAGGGATTGCCCACCGCAAACCTGGGGCCTGGGGGCTCCCGCAGCAGCCCCGCCGCCGTGAGGCTCGCTTCCGTCCATGCGCACGCGCCCGGGGAGCGGACGGGGTGTGCGCCCATGAGACGCTGAGCAGTGTCATCCCAGGGGTGTGGGAAGGGCAGGGGCTTTTCCACGCTCACCCACCCAGGGCGGCAGCCCACTCACGGAGACAGAAACCCCTTGCTTGGCATTACGAGTGACACAGCTTTTACTTAACAGACACCGTCTCAGTCACAAAGGCGCGTCCCCGCTCTCCAGCCCCGCTCGCATCTCTGGGCGAAGTTCCCAGATGCGCAGCACACTTCAGACCATTCTCAGTATGAAGAAGGGGGCGCTGGGTCTCCCCCGTTTCGTGCTGCCAGGAAACGTGCAGAAGGCAGGCGCACCGGTCGTCCTGTGCGGCCGAGCTGGAAGGGGACGGGCTCCCGTCCTAGGTGTCCTCCGCAGCTCTCAGGTTTGTGACGCCCCATCCTCTGCCTTCACCGGGATTCTAGAAGTTCTGCGTTAATTTCCCACCGAAGCCGTGGGCTCTACCTTGAGTTTTAATGATTGACCTACGTCTTTCCTCTCCAGCTGCACGTGGAGCTTAGGAACCAATTTACCAGCTCTGGGTCCCACGTGGCGGAGTCCAGGGTCTTACTAACAGTAAGTGGCCAGTAGATAGTTGCCGATCAAACGGACGGATCAGGAATTCAGGAACGGAAGGCGCATCTGGGGACGGTGGCGCTGGCGGGGTCAGTCTGGAGCCTGTGACACACTCATGGAAATGACCTCGATGTTGCCAATTACCAGCTGTCGAGGGGGGCTTTGGATTCAAAAGCACAAAAGCTCACCTAACGCAGGATTTTGTAACGAGGGTGTTGTGAGTCTGGCGACTTCATCAGCCCTTGTCAACCTGCAAGCCCAGGAAACAGGAGGGGCGGTGGGCCCCTGGGAGCCGGGCTGAAGAGGTGAAGCGGGAAGAGTGAGTCTAAGGGCTCCCGAGCCCCGCGCTGCGCTGGACGAAGCCCCTTCGCATGGACGCGCGGGCTGCGTGCAGAGAGAGGGCTCCTTTTGTCATCTCCGGGGACAGACGCCTGGCTAGGTTTCGTGAGGGGTGTGCTTCTGCACTGGGCGGGGGACACGCTGGCTTCCTCGCTGGCCTTCTGTCTGGTCACTGCTGCGCCACCTGCCAGCTTCCTCCCCGTCACTGAGTGAAAGAGGATCCGGCCTGGCCCGTGTCCCATTCCAGTGTCCGGGTCAGGGCCACCCCGGCGAGTGAGGGTGACCAGCTGCCGGCCACTAAAGCACTACTGGATGCATGCAGCTCCGTCGTCTTCCTTTTGGATCCACCAAAATCCAACAACCGTTCACACCTATGTGAAGCAGTCCTGGCTCCAGGCTCGCTCCCTGGGGGACAGCGGCCACCTCTCCCCTCCGTGGCTGCCCTCCTCACCTCTGCCCAAGGACCGCGGCACCGAGGGAGCCCTGCCACCCGGAGGAGCCCAACCTGGGTCTGGGGTCTTCTCAGACCTGACCCCCTCAGGTCCAGTGCCCGGGCCTCCAGGCTCCCAGGAACCACTGCGTCGTCTTCAGGACGCAATGCAGTCTCCGTGGTGCTCTGTCGGACGGCTCCCGCCCTTGTCATTCTGCTGCTGTTACTACAAGGGGTACCCAGCTTACATCACGTATGGCGTTTTACAGAGGGACTCGTTCAGTCCTCGGAGTAACCAGGGTGGAGACCACCTCCCCATTTCACAGGCGAGCAAACTGAGGCACAGAATGTATGTGGCCACACCCACTGCAGCACCTGCTCCTAGCCTCTCCGTGGTCTCTCATGTGCGTGGACCGTGCTCAGTCCGGTGGCCCCGCTGGCATGGCCTTGGGTAAGTGCCTCAGTCCGCAGTCCCAGGTCTTGGCTGTGACATGGTGCTGGAATCTGCCCACAGTCAGCGCTGGGAGCTGCGTCCCCTTGGCCCCAGATGGGGTGAAGCTGTCTTACTCTAAGACTGGGGTGTTTAGATCCATGGCCCACCACGTAGGTGGTCACATGCAAATGTCCCCTGGAAGCCTATGGCCATTCAGATTTGCTTGTCCTTTAGGGCCAGTGGAGGGGACCTGGGGCTGTGCCGACAACTCCGTCCCCGCCTGCCCTCCCCAGCCCTGAGCCGTGGTCGCACAGCCTATGCTGTCCTGTCTCAGCCCTGCGCCCGGTCACCAAGTGTCAGATGCAGGATGATGCTGAGTGCCCTGCATGGACTTACCCCCAGATCCCCACTGAGAGACGCCAAACGCACTGTGTAGCTACGCACAGGCATGTGACGGAATTGATTTTATTTCTTGCAAGTAGGTTCTTATGACTTAACTTCCCCCGCCCCCCATTTTCTTTAATCTGCAAAATGAGGCAAAAGAACTGGGTCAGAGACTTTCAAAGGGAGCGCCCGAGAGCCCCTAGGGCTGTGATTTCCATGTTGGACGTTCCCTAAGTTTCCTTTTGAAGACCGGCTCTGCGGTTTAAAACATATTGGAAAACATTTGGATTAGAAAGTCTTTAGAGTGCCTCTGCCCCAACGGCCTATGAATCTAAACACATTCCCAACACCCTCTGGCTGGATGTCAGCCCTCGGCTCTCTGAATTGTTTAATACTTGTTTCACTGATTTTATTACACTTGCCGCTTTCTCCTGGTCACGTCTGCCTTCCGCCAGCTCGCGACCCGGGGCAAGGTGGCCCTCGCCGGGCCAGCGGCCCGCACCACCCGAGTGTGCATTTAAAAATAAATGAAGCAAGTCAAAAAGGGCAAGATATCTTGGAGCAGCTTCAGGGACTATCACAGGCATATCTTTCCCTTTCTTTGCTGTGGAAATGACGGAAAAAGAATTGAGAAAAAATAAAGCAACACAGATCCTGGGACTCGAGTAACCGTTGCTGTAGAAAATGCACCACTGCTGGGAAAGGAGGGAGAGAAAGGAGCAGCCATATTCTCACGGATACAGAGTGAGTTGTGTGCATGTGAGCGTGAGAGGCAGAGGGCATGTGTACTGTGTGTGCATGTGTCCCCATGAGCGGGCGCACACACACATGTGGGAAAGGCTATGCGCACACTTGTGTGGTGCACACATGGATGTGGGCGTACATGCAAGTACATATAGTTGTGTGCAGTGTGCAGGTGCTCCTGTGTGTGGACTGATGTGCCTACTTGCGTGTGTGCATACGCACGTGCATGTGTGCCTGTGTTTGCTCACCCGTGCGCGCGCTCACGTGCATGCCGCTGTGCCTGGGACTTTGCACGCTCACCTGCAGGGCGCCCTGTCTGGGCATATGCACGTGGGTGTAAACAGGAGCGTGTCTGCAGTTGTGCCCGCGCTGGCCCAGGACTTATTAAAGTTCAGTCTTTAAAATTTGTTGTTAAAATCTCTTCTCCCCAATTTCCTTCTCGTTTTTGTTATGTCAGTGAGCAATTAAGAATAATTTCAGCAAAATTAATGGTGTGTAACACCACAATGAAATATTTTATAACACATATGTGAATGCTCTGTGGAGAAGAAGTGAAATATAATTTGAACAGTCACACAAGTGACACTTTTAATTAATTTTCTCCTGCTTTAATAGCTGTGCTGTTACCGTGTGACAGAACAGATGTTCACTCTGAAATACCAGCCTCCTCACCACACACTATTTTTATCTGAAGTCTCCCTTCCCCAGTGGGCTGGGGTCGAGGGAGGGGCTCTGCGCGCTTCAGAGGGAGATGCTGCCCGGAGAGAGGACGGGGCAGCTCAGTGCACGGCCCTCCCAGGGGCTCCCTTTGAGAGGGGACGAGTGTCCGTGGCTCTTCAGACCAGAGGCTCCTGGAGGCTGCGGGAAGCAAGGGATGCACATGGGGCCGCAGGCAGGTCCCAGGCTGGCTTGGAACATGAGCGCAGGGGCGTCTGGGAGCCTCCAGGGAGGCATTTCTGAAGGTCACGGTGTCTGTCACTCACCACTCCACACGGCCAGACACAAACTAAAGTCACAGGGCGCCTGAGTCACATCCAGCTTGGCTGTACCGTTCGTAACAAGGCCACACCGCGACGGTGTGCCTGACACTAAGACATGACTGTTGGTCTTGGCCCATTTCTGGCATAGTGCCCTAAAACCTGTGGGTTCCCTGGGTGAGGGCAGTGCAGGTGCATGTCGGAGTCCCGAGCCCTTGAGCCTGAGGGCTGGACACGGGGAGGAACCAGCCGGGACCACAGAATTTCCAGCCGCCCCCCCTATGTGCTTAGACGGGAGGAGAGCTATGCCAGGACTGAGGGCCCACATGACCGCGTGCCCGTGACCCGGGGGCGCAGGTTCGGAGAGCCGGGCAGTGAGCGTGGCCGGGTGACAGGAGGCGCAGACGCGCTGCGCTCCTCCCCTCAGACCTGACTGCCGCCTCTGGCTGCTCCCAGGGTCGCCGCCGGAATAAACTGTGGGCAGCTGTTTCCTGAGTTCTGTGCCCCCGGGCTGTGGTCCCCTGCATGCAAATGCCAAGAGCTGTGTCCTTGGAAGGAGTAAGTAGACATTCTTGATGGGGCTGGGTTGTGGTCAGTGTGGAGGGAAGCTGTCAGTGATCATTATTCTTAATGCACCTCTTCCTCAGTGGTCCCTGCGGACCCTCAGGAGACAGCGGTTTTCTTGTGTACGTGGGGTTGGGTGTGTGTCTTCCAGGCGGAAGATAAACAGCTGTTTCATTTTGCTTCCGTTTGGAGAGAGCTGCGAAGCACGGCAGTGACACGGCGGCAGCAGCGGCACCGTCAGAATTGTCCCCATCATAATAAACGCCACAGCAAAAACATCGCCATCATTATCATCACATCATAATTATCACCATCGTCACCACCACCGCCAGTCGTCACCACTGTCACCACCACTATAACGTCATCCTCCTCCTCACCAGCCTCCTCACCAACAACTACTTCAGTAATTAAACATAAGCAGTAACATCGCATCAGCAGGAATGAATTATCAGCATCGGCACTGGCACCGGCATTTCTTGCTGTAAGTGCTTTAAATGACAAACACCGCATTCTTGATCACAGCGCACAAAGCAGGTACTATTACAATCCTGACTTTATAAATGAAACAGCCAGAGCATAAGGCCACTTCTACTTGCTTCCTCTCAATGAGACACCACCTGCCCGCTGCCCGCTTTTGCTGGTCACCACACATTTCTTGCTTCTCCACAGCACTTTCCCGTCGGTCACACTCGGCCCACGATTGCTCCCAGCCTGTGTCTCCTCCAGAGCCAGCTCCTGCAGAGGCCCTCAGACCAAGGGCAGGGGGCCTGCTCCCGCGGTGCTGGGACTCCCGTCTGCCCGGGCCAGGTCCACACGCCTCTTACTAGACAGACAGTGGCGACACGAGGGCGGCCCTGTCCGTCTCGCTTCTGTGTGCACACCCGGCACTCGGCCTGAGGGTGGCAAGCCCTAGGCATCAAACAGCGACTCCTCGGATTGCACCGCCCAGCCCTTTGTGGCCCAAAGGCTGGGACATGGTCAGTGACTGGTACATAGGAGGAGACACCAGACACAGGATGAGCAGCCGCTCCAACCCCAGGCCGACCTGGCAGGAGGAAAACCGCAGTGCGGCAGCGCCCCCTGGCGTCCAGGTTTGCAGGCGGGCTGTGGGAAAGCGGGGAAGGAAAAGAGTGACAGTCTCTTCCGAGCACGGAGCAGAAGTGGTGTCACAGACATGCACGCAGAGCTCTCAGAGGGGCAGCGTTCTGGCAGCTGTCCGGGCTCCGGCCCTACGCCTTTGGGGAAGGCAGAGCAAATGTCTTAGCATCTCAAAGTGGGAAGGGAGCCGCCTCCAGGTTCTGAGTCTGTGGAGCTGTTAGATGGAGTCTCGCCGCGTCTGCGCCGCGCAGGTCCGGGCATCACCTTGCTCCTGTGCACGCGGCTGGCCCCAGGGAAGGTCCTAGGGCACAGCTGGAGAGTTCCTCTACATTGTCCAGCCCACACGCCATTGAAACAGCACCGACCCGTTCATGTCGTGTTCCGTGACCTCCCAGAGCCAAAGCGGGTCCTCCGTGCAGCAGCTCAGTCCGCAGGCCTCGCAGCTCAGGACTGACACGGGGGCACAGGGGGCCAGCGTGGAGAGCTCTGTGGGAACTTGGGCGGGTGACCTCGGGGTGCCCCCAGAAACGGTGATAACCCTTATCAGAAACACACCAGGCAGGTTCGTGCTTTTCCAAGTTGTGGATTTACTTTGCCAGGCCTCAGAGCAAATGATGTCCTGTGGGCTTAGTTTGCGATAAAGAAGATGCATAAATAGTTTTTCTGGCTTTCTTGTCATTAGAAGGAAAACTTGATTAAAACCCATAAAATGCACCCATGGAGTGGAAAGAGAAGCATCTCAATTTGTGAGATGTCTGATTACAAGGTTTGTTTTTTTTAAAGAAACACCGCTTGGTGCCTTTCAAAGGCTGCCTGCGGGAGGGCGACAGAGAGGAGCTCTTAGGCAGAATCCACACCCCTTCAGCCACCTGTTTCGGCTGTGTTTCAGGAATGGCTCTGTCTCATTTTCTACGTGCACTGTCCCCTAAGCCCTCCGGAGCTGACCCGGGAGCCCGGCCGGCCAGCTCCTCTGCACGCGAGGACTGCAGGCGAATAAGGCCCTGAGCAGCGGGCCCTGGAGGAACAGCTCGGCTTTCAGGGGGGCAGTCCCAGGACAGATGCTCTGAGTGAGAGTGAGACCCAAGATGATTGATTCTGAGTCACATGAAATGAAGGCCGAAGGCCTGACGCCCACAGACACCTGGGCCGCACAGTGGCCATGGCCCACGCTGGGAAGGAGGCTACCCTGAGGTGGGTCAGAGGCCAGGGACACCTATCATGTCCTGTCCTTGAGTCCAGGCCAGCTGTTACCTCAGACTAGCAGGGAAGACCGCCCACAGGCCAGAGAGCATATAGGGCAGAGAATAAGTGTACCAAATGGGTCCAACTCCAAAGCAAAGCGACACAAGGACCATTTCCCAACTGCATGTGACAGCTGGACCGACACGGCCGTTTCCCTGTATTCCCTCTGCTCCCACCTCCGGGAAGCAACCCATTTTATAGACAAGGAAACTGAGGCCTAGAAAGGCTGGGTTACTCTGTGTGTGCGCGTGTGTGTCCGTGTGTGTGTGGACCTCACACACGGTCCTGACTGGGGCATTATCACAGGGGCCCAGAGGAAGGGCCAGCCTCCAGGTCCCCGCGTATGCAGCCAGGCTGCCCCTGGACCTCACTAGCTGCGGAGCTACGTCCTTAGACGGCACCCTAAGCGGCCTTTCTAGCTCCAAGCGGAGCAAGCCTGCTCGAGACGAAACACCGAACCCCCATTTGCCAACGAGGCGACTGCATTCTTCTAGCACAAACTCACTTTCTGAACGTATCGGGTACTTTAGAATGTCCAACCTGAGGGTGATCTGCCAACACCACCCTGATGAACGGGAGATGAAAGTTCAGTCTTACTCCCAGCCTATGACCCATTTTGATTTTTTTTTTTTGTATTTTTTGGCACAGTATGAAGAAAACGAAAACAAAAACAGCGCATACAGATGTGCTGCCGCACGTGTGTCAGGTGTGGTTTTTTAAAACTCACAGCTGCCTAGTAACCTCGAGATGCTTGTTTCCACTCAGACACACACTCCTGCTGGGTCTCTGGCTCCCAGGCGGCGAGCTGTTATCTGTCGTGAAGGCGGGATGCGAGAGCATTAGACACTTGGCTTGTTCACTAAACCATGTTGGAAGCAAAGTCAGTCGGGACAGGAATCCACAGCTGTGACCTGCGTCCTTGAGGATGGGTGGGTCCCGGGCCACCGGACCCCGTCAGCCTGGCAGCACCAGCTCCCTAAGCCCTGGGGCCTCACCCCACGAAGCCGGGAGTCTCCCTTTCCCCACCCAGGCCGCGCTCCCTCCCTCTTGCTCTCCCACAGGGGAGAAGTTCGCTCGTCAGTGTCTCTCCTGTGCCACTGCTGCTCCCCTCCCTGTGGAGAACGTTCTGGGTCCTTTTTCTATGCCAGAGCTCTTTTTCTTCAGAAGTCACCTTGATGGTGAAGCTTCCCCACTGGACAACTCTTCTGCAGATGTGAGCTTGAAACCGGAACGTGACAAGGATCTGTTACAATTCTCATACCTGTCCCTCTTCATCCGTCTCTCCGAATAGATTATCCGCGACTCTCCTCGCTGGACCCGTGTGTCTCCAGCAGTCTCACCGCGGCCCCGTGGTCCCTGGGAATCGGTACAGTCTGGAGCTGAGCCGGGACCTGGAGGAGCAGTCCCAGGCGCTGGGGCCAGGGGCCTGGAGATGGGGCACACGGCCAAATGGTGCCCAGAGAGTGGCAGCCGGCGTGGGCGCCCAGCGTGAAAAGGAGGGCAGGAGCAGCGGTCAGCAGCCCAGCAGGAAGGGCTTTCCAAGAACCAACAAGATGATACCGCACTTGCCAAGGAAACATTGCACAGCGGGCGGGCTTGGCGACTGAAAGGGAAAAGTGCGACGACTTCAAAGGTGAGAAGGCGCCACCAGCAGCCAGGACAGGAGCCAGACCACAGAGGGGTCCAGCGGAGTTTGTGACCTGAGGGCAAACAGGGCGAGCCCTGGCGGAGAGCAGTGGCGGATGCTTCTGGAAGGCTGGCGGCAGCTACACCCGGGAAGCACAGGTTGTGTCTGGTGGCGGCGAAGGCTCACGGGACAGGAAACACCTGGTCTGCTGTGCTGTCCGCAGCTCCTTTTGTTTATTTTAAACTTCGTTTTAAAGAGAGGAAGGGAAAGAAGAAGGAACTTTTCAAACATTTATTTTGGTTTTAGTCCCCATCTTGGGTCACTGTATATGGTCCACTTCCTGGCTGTCTCGGCCGCCTGAGCCACCAGGCGCCTGTAGGTCCCGTGAGACCGGCTATCACGGGACTCAGCGCCCATCACCGAGGCCCGAAGCCCTGGTGTGCTGTCATCCTCGCTGACCGCTGCCCTCCGGCCAGACGTCACCGTCACGTGTTAGCCAATGTCTCTCTTGGGTCACCGCCCAGCTTGTTTGGAAATCCAGGCCCTTTCCTGCTGGAACCTGCCTCCTGTGCAGCACGTGGCAAATACGTGGGTGTCGAAGTCACAACAGATGCTCACACACGCGACCATCTCACCGGCCTTGGAGAAAGCTGCGGGCTCCCTGAAACGTGACCGCAATGCGACGTCATTGCTGTCTGAGGCAATGCCTGTGGATGAAATGCTGAAAAACTGAAAAAAATTTCCAAGAGGCACAGACAGTAGAGAACGGACTTGAAAGCAGAGTCAATGTACCACCGGTGAAAGCTCACGGGTGACTGAAAATCAGAGCCCCGAGCTATTGTCTCCAGAAGGGGGGCTGGGCGGCACCTCCTGACACCTGTTTGCTCAAGGGCCTTGGGGAAAAAGGTTGAACTTTTCTCGTGCTCTCTGTGACATTCCAGTGAATTATCTTCGTAAAGTGAATACATTGGTTGTTAGAACAGACACCCGTGTGCTTCGCGGTGGAACAGACTGGAGAAGACTCTTGGTCGGAGAGGAAAACCCAGCCACCGCCTGCTCCGCCTGACTCCCCACGGTCGTGAAAAAAACGCATCAAATTTTTATAGAAGGAACTTGTGTTTGTTCGCAGCTGTGTCACAAGGGAAGGGAGGCCGTTGCCACCTAGACGCTGGGTGACACTCACAATTCAGTCCTGACTCATTTTGCTAGACACACAGTCACTTTAAAACCTTCTGTAGAATTAAACAGACTTCACTGCTGGTTCAAACCCACAGAACAGCACGCACACCTGCTCCTCCAAACGCACTTGAGCATGACGGGACCTGCACCCGGCTCCCAATGACATTGGGCGCACTTCCTGTGAGGTCGTCTCCCCCAAACGGCCACGGCACTGCTGATCAGGGCACTGACGTGGAGGCACAGCTGCGGCCGAATGCTCAGGCCGCCCTGGGCCAGGTGCCCCAGCAAGGTCCTTTGCAGCAGAAGGGGCCAGTTCAGGAGCCCAGCCCTGCGCTGGGAGAGCCCACGCTCAGCCTACCCGCAGCGTCCTCGGGAGTCCGGTCTGGCCCCCTGCTCGGTAGCTTTAGCTCAGCTCGAGGAACCTGGCTCCTGCAGTCCTTCATGCTCCTGTTGGGGAGTCCATCCTCATGTGCAGACAATTTCCATTCCGCCCCAGCCCCAGACACCTCCCCTCGGCTGCCCCTCCCCAGGCTGCCCTTTCTGTGGTCCACAGACTCTGACCTGTGACCTGGCCGCCCTGCCCGAGCCCTCCGCAACCTGCCCAGGTGTCGACACTGCCACCTGGCCTGGGCACAGTATGCCCTTGATGGACATCTGTGCAGATGTCTGCTGCATCCTGCCCCAGCTCAAGGCTGGGGCTGAGCTGCTCATGAAGCGGAAGGATGGAAGAGGGAAAAGGACAAGAATGGAGGGGGCCTCCTAGTGGCTCAGGCGGCTGAGATGCTGGTGTGTAGACCACGGACGGCCCTGAGACCCGGGTTTGAGACCTGGGCTGGGGTGGAAGCCAAAAGATGAACAACTAACAAAATTTTTGACATCTAGGGGGTATGTGAACAATGCCGTGTGTATCCAGAGGGAGTAGGTTTCAGCGTGCTTTTACATTATATATCTCCACAGTATCTGATTTTAAATTAGTATATATTACCGATTTAAGTGGAAATGAACAACAAACATGTACAGTCCCTGTTGATGGCCTTCAACGCCCATGAACACAAGTGGGACGTGGCTGTAGCTACTCCGGGCTCCTGGCATCCCAGGCCTCGCCAGCTGTCACTGCGCACGACTGACAGCTCCAAGGATGGAGTCCATGGCCTTTAAGACCGTGTCTGAGGACTGTCATCGCCCGCAGCTGCCCAGCGTTATCTAACACCTCTGGAAACAACCAAAGGACGCTAAAGCAGAGGTGAACATGTCAGCAGGTGTCTCTGCTCATTTTTCTTTGAGTGGGACTCTTCTCAGCAAAGGGATGATCCCACTTTATCTTCATTAAGAGAAAAGTCTGCTGGCGTATCTGGCCCCGCATTTCCCGGGGAAAGAAGTTTGTAAGGATTCCTGCTCCTTTTTCTAACTCATTTTTCAAGCTGCATGTGTGCTGCCCACCATCTTGGTTTTTCCATTGCTGCAGGAAGGAGACGGGCGCTCTGGTCCCACCCGTCACTTAGGGCGTCGCTCCTCCTCGGTTTCACACACCTGGGCTCTCAAGAATCCTCCGGGAGTCAGACGAGAAAGCACCTATGTCCTCCCTGTGAATATCTGTGACAACTGCTGAGTGATGAGATCATCACAAGGTAATAAGAATTTCAAAGAAAATGTCAACCATGATAATATTTTAATGGAGTATGTTTTAAATGTGGAGTATTGACCAAGAACACATGCCTAGTTTAATTTCTAGGAGGGGAAGAAGACTAGTCTTGGATTAGCCCACACTAATCCTTTTCACCAATTACTTAGAGATCTTTTCTACCCACAACAATACTAGTTTCTCTTACAGGCATCAGGTAGTCATTAACCTCCGACACTGTGCTACGGCAGGGCACACGGGAAGGGAACTCCCCACAACTTCTACCACCAGGTGTAGTGTCCATTACGTGTGGGACCCTGGTGAGACCTGATTCAGAGCAGCACTGCCCGTCTCATCTATGGAGTTAATATAAGTAGGTCAGATAATCTGCTCTTGCAGATCAGTATAAAAGCTTGTGGACTCTGCTCCCAGGGGTAGGTCTGTGAGACTTAAACGTACTCACTTCTTTTGCGGCTCCCTCTGGCCACCTCATTTTTGTTTATTTCACGATAACCAAGCAGTTTGCTTATTCGTGGGACCGAGAACAAAAAATTCCCCTTGGCAAGTCAGTACATGGTTTCAAAACGACATCATTCACTGTCACTTGTGGGTCACATGTGACCTGCGATGTTTTTTAGCCAAAAAGATGTGTCTCAAGTTTCAGCTGGTTTCCAATATTAGAAATCAGATTTCTGCTGGAAGATTCAGTTATCAGTTCTGGAATGTGACCACTGGCTGGAGTGAGTAACAGCTTTTTCTTCAAACATAGGACATCCTCTCCCATGTTCTAAACACCTACCACACCCCATCTAAAAAGTGGGACTCTCACCACACCCATCTTCTTGCCCCAGCAAGCACTGTGCTTGTGACGCTTCTCTTAGAGGAACGGGAGAAGGAGCAGTGGCGTCTAGCGGAGAAGCTGCTCTCCCCGGTTCCTTCTCTCCACAAACATCGGCAGCCACGTTTAGGGTCCATTCTTGCTATCCCTTCTTATCTAAAACGGAATGCTTTGTTAAGTGCCAGCTAGCATCGCCAATCTACTCCTTGCAAGACATCTGTGCAAGGCAGTAAGGTCATGGTGCCCGCTTTAAAGAAAACTGCTGCCTTGTTTCCAAACACGTGCAGGAGATGTGGACTCTTCACCCAAATACGCCGGCAGCATTCATGAAAGAGAGGGACCCCTTTAGTCCCATAGATACGCATCACCATCTATTTCCAAAACCCAGCTTTTCACCAATAACCACCCTTAAGGGGAACAAGGAAACTGACTTTGTCCTGAGCGTCTCTGACAAAGAGCCACAGTCCTGGTTAGGACACTTGGCTGAAGCCCCACTCTCCCACACATTGGAGAAGAGGCAGATGGTCACGTTCACGTCCCAGGGTCCTGGCTGCCAGGGGACATAAGTCAGGGATACGACACCCTACTATCGACAACCATCACGTTCTCAGATGATTCAGTAAGGCTTGTGGGTATTACATTCTGACTTCATGGGCCCAGTGGGTCTTGGTGATGATTCAGGACTTTCTCTATACCCCCGAATTCATAATTTGCACACTTTGTACTCACGCTAATTGTATGCAATCTTATTGTCTCAACTGCTACAATATTCTCATGCAAATCAAACACCAAGTCTCATCTACTGAAGCTCCTTTAACATTCTGCTGGAAAATGGGCAGTGCTCTAGAAGGATGTGATGCCCTGGGACCTGGGACCAGTGTTCCAGAGACAGGATTAGCGGGGTGGGCTCAGCTTGGAGACTTAAGGATGCTGATTAAAGGGACAGGTGAATCCTTCTATTTGTCTGTCACTGGTGATCCCCTCTCATCTATTTTCATCAATCCCAGTGAAAAGGACTTAAGACAGACAAGAAAGATACACATGAAATAAGCTTAACGTGAGTAGGGGGGAAAAGCAGAACAATGTAAGAAATAAGGACAGAAAATAAGAGAAATCTAGGAAAAAGTTAGAGTAGAAACATGTGCTATGAAAGCCTCCCCCCCACTTCACCAGGGCCCCTCGCAGTCAGCGCGCAAGGGGTTCACACCCAGAGACCACAGCCGCCACTGACTCAGCCTGCGACCCCTCCACTCCAGGGTGACCTTCCGCCCGCGGCCAGTTTCCTCTGTGGCCGACATGTCCAGCTTGCTGCAGGCCCACCTGCTTGTCTCTGCCGCCGCCGGTGATGCTGTGGTTCTGGGAGCGGGCGGCTTTCGGCTCTCCCACTGCAGACTCCGGTCCCTTCAGGCTGCCTTCGTGTATGGCGGGAGGGAAGGGTGCAGTCCCCTGGCACCACCCGTTGAAGAAACACCGCTGCCCCCACGATTACTGAACACAGAGCCCTCCCTGCCTCACTGCCAGGAACTCACGCCTTCTGCCTCCCCAGCTCCTTACAGCACATTGCACTGTGCAGAACTTGGTGACATCATCTAGAATTTTTCTCGCTTTTTTTTTAGCCTTTAGTTGAGGAATTTTTATTAACATGTACGTGCCATTGTATTGCCGTACATGTGTGCTCTTTCATTTCCAAAGACTTGTTTCTTTACTCGCTGTTGCTCGTTTCTCATCATCCTTGCTCTCGGATCTGCTTCCTTTTGCTTAAATGCCACCCTCTGTCATTTCTTCTGGGGCAGGTGTGCAAATGGGAGAGTCCACGTATTGGAACACCTTTAAATTCCTTTGTCTACCCATTTTATGGATGGGAACTCGGTGGGTACAGGACTAAAGTTAAAGACCTGGCTGGTGTTTGAAGTTGAGAAGTCTGACACTACTCGGAATTTTAAAGTAAGGAGAAGAGACCTTAACTGTATTTCTCCCCTGTGGTCCCCTGTGATTTCTAGCCTTTGAGTTGTCATATTCCATTGGGATGAATCTAACTTTAGGTCTTTTTCAAAATGCTTAAAAGATATTCCACAGTTCTCTCTCTGGTGACTCAAAGGTCCGTGGGACTTTCTCCCATTACATCTCGGCTTTGCTTGTCCCTTCTCCCCAGTGTCTAGAGCCCCTCTGCAGCGGGGCAGGTGCATTTCTCGCATCTATTATTCATCTCTCAAGCTCTCTGGGGTTTCGTTTCTGTTCTGCGGTGTGGTCTCCTGGGCAGTCCCCCAGATTAAACACTGGTAGATATTTCCTTATGTCTCGGGCAGCCAGGCTCCTCCTTCCTGCATCGCTGTGGTGGTGTCCAGGTGTGGCTCGGCCACCCCGGGTGGTCACGACAGCGACCGAAGTCTTCTGGGGTTTCTCCTGCTGCAGACCGAGCAGGGCTCTTTCCCAGTTCCTCCCTGCCTCCGTGGTCCCTGGTTGGCTGGCCCCACGTGGAAGTGATGGCCCAGGTGACGGGCACCCCCAGTAGTCACAGACCTGCCCTGATGCGAGTCGTGTGGGGCCAGGGCGGCAGTGAGCTGCTGTCCCCACCTGCTTGGGTCTCCTTGTCTTTGAGGTCAGTGGGCTCACTGTCCACGCCGGGCGTCTTCCACGGTCAAGGGCTCTCTAACTGTTGCAGGCAAACGTGTCAGCGCATGGCTGTATGACGGGGCGGACGCCTCCCCTCGGAGACCCTGAAACAGCCCGGCACGGCCCACCACCACCCAGCCCCTGCCCTCTGATCACAGTCTCAGGGTTCAGAGTTCAGAGTTCTATTTTGGGGTCATCGTGTCTTCCACCAACGGACTCCATCTCCTGGTCTCCGGTCCCCTGCAGGGGTGCCGTCACACTTACTGCTCAGAAAGCCTTCTGTGCCCTGTCTGGTGGACGGTGTTCCCGCAGTGGGCAGAGGTGCCCTTTGCTTTTTACATTTAGGTCTTTTACTGGAGAAACACTGCCCACCAGGATACAGGGCTCAGGGCCGCTGCTGCAAACCCAGCTCCGCACGCAGTACCGCCCGTTCAGCAGCCCTGGTCCAAGCCCCCTTCACCAGCACGTGGGCTCCTGCCCATTTAATAGGAGGATTACCAGTGTCCGGGGTTGGCAGGGAGAGTGAGCTCTTTAGGGGCTGTGACCTGCTGGTCAGCCCGTGAGTGGCCAGAGGAGGGCCGTGAGAGGAACTGACCCGTCCAGGCCACTCCACGGGCGTCAGGTTGAGGAGAGGGCAGGTGGCATCTCGCTGTGACAGTGCTGACCATGCCCCTTTTCTCCCGTGGGCATTGCACGCAGGGCGCTGGTGCCCCTGCTCTGCCCTGGGCACGTTACAGGGAGCTGGGGCTTCCCTGTCCCCGATCCCACAGATGCAGGGCAGGCAGAGCCGGCCTCCACCAGAACCCAGCAGCAGCCTCCCTCGGAGTCTGTTGTGGTGTCAGGCGAGTCTGTGTCCCGGGGCACACGCTCTGGACCTCTGAGATAGCACGTGGCCTCCTCCAGCTCCGCTGACCGCATGCTCTGGGGCCCTGCCCGCAGGCCGTCGGCTTTACTGCAGCGCACAGGAGCTCTGGCCTCCGATGGACAGCATGGCAGTGTCATGGTGACGGGTGCATGGCTTCTGGGCAGGCAGTGGGTAGACGCCAGCGAGAGTCAGGGGGCGCTGGGATGAAAGCCTGCAGTGGGGCGGGAGCGAGCTTCCTCTGCCCCATTCAAACCCGCCTGGCCTCTTAAAGACCTCCCGACGGGGTTCTATTCCCACTCCTGGCTGGGACGTTCTTATTAAATCTCTTCGGTGTCCCCTGTCTGCGTCTCCACCTGCAGTTTTAAAGCCACACCTCCTCCTGGAGACTGGACTTCAGGCCTCTGATCTTGTAGCGCCTGTGGGACTCGCGGCCTGGGGGGTCTGCTCCCCACACTGTCCCGGTCCCCATGCCCCGTACACATCTTTGTTTCCAGCTGGACTTCCATGCAGATGCTGCTGTGGCCGCCAGGTCTCACGGGTCCCTCATCTGTCCTTACCTGTCTCTAGTCTTCGAGGTGCTCTGTAGACAACGCCTTACATACGGTTTGCAATGACCGTATTTGTTATTACTTACCTTTTGTGGGTCTGTATCTTATCTTCCCAAGACATGAGGACAAGATGCAAAGATATTTCTTTGTCTCCACTGTGGGCCCGGCCTCCTGTGCTGTGTGTGGCGACTGGTGTGACCAACAGTCTTCTGAAGCTTGGGGTGAAGACTCCATGGATTGGGGCAGAGGAAAATCACTTCTTTTTCTTAGGACTTCTCTTACACAGCTTCAATCTTAAGTGTGCTTAAGCATTTGATCTTTGAGGTTGCTTGTTCCCCTATAGATGCAGGGCCCCTCCCTGTGAAAGATACCCACCCCACCAGCTCGCAGGACAGTTGGCCCCTGGAAGACGCAGTCAGACTCTGGGATTAGCCAGCAGAGCATGAAGCAACAGCGATCAGCAGCAAAGCTCTGTAATGTGCACCGTGGCCCTGGCCTGCGAGCCCCAGGCCTGCGACACAGGTCACCCACTCTCTGGGGCTCTCGCCCGGTCTGCAGGCAGCCAGGCCCCCCTGCGAGTGCGTCCCCCCATCAGCATCCCCTGAGCAGGTGACACGGCGCCGGCGGGCCTACCTTCGCATGTGAGCAGGAAGAAGTCGGTGCTGGGGCTGAAGGTGGCGCTGAAGTAGGAGCAGCTCTCCAGCAGGTCACAGGACAGGCACTGCCGGTTGAAGGTGCCCGCGGTGTCGGCACTGGTGAGAAGCAAGGGGCCCGTGAGGCAGGCGGGCCGGTGGGCATCCCGGGCGGGGTCTCCCCTCCCTATGGCCATCCTCCCCGTCCTCCCAGTGCTCGGCTACATGCCCACTGTGGGCGTTGTCTGGCCTCACTACCCAGTGGGTCCCCTCTCTCTGACCCTGCTCTGTGATTGGCTTCCCTGAGTCCTCCGGGGGGCCTCGTCTTGGCTAGTGAGTCAGGGGCTGGGGACGGGCTACACAGAGCTCTGGCCACTCCCACAGCCCCTCCTCCTGCCAGTGTGGCAGCCAGGCCTGCGGACACTTGTAGGAGCCAGAGCAGCCCGACAGGAAGGTGTCACCGGGACGCGTTTCCTGTCTAGCAGGCAGAGTGTTTTCCAGAAGTGGAGGGACCGGTGCTGCTCATGAAGGAGGCGTGTGCGACATCTGGCGGAGGCCCACGCCCACCCCAGGCTTCCAGTGCACCTGTCTCCAGAGGGAGCTGGCGGCACCTCACTGTGAGCTGGGGGAGCCTTTTCACCTGGTGACAAGGGACCTGCATCCCCACAGGCTGCGGCCAGGCAGCCACGCAGTGAGTGGTCTGCACGTGGACTTGCTGGCCCCAGTGGACCCTGTATGCTGACCCAACGCTCTCAGCACGTGGACCAGTGGAGAGGAGAGGAGGGGAGGGGACAGCGGTTCCCTGCAGCTTCTCCATGTCCCAGCAGTGGGGGGGCCTAGGAATTGGCTCACTCGGGACTGACTCTCTGAGTCTCTGCCCCCAGCTCTGTGTCCACACAGCTGTCTACACTACTGGACAGTGACCAGTTGCTCCTTCTGCTCTGGGGGTCGGAAGCCCATGCCACTCCTGGGTCTCTGGTGGCGAGGGCCCAGGGCCTCCTGTGATGAGGACATTGGCTGGGGTGCCACCTCCTCTGATGGGGACACTGATGGGTGAGGATGGGTCTCCTTTACTGCCCTGTGGGTCTGGAGCTGACCCGCATCAAACAGTGGCCGCTGTTGCTCTTGGGCACTGTGCTTCAGAGCAGACCCCAGCACTGCCCTGGGCCTGCACCCACGTAGGTGGCAGGGAAGCTGACGGAAGTGCACGGGTTATCAGGGACAGTGATGGGGAGCTCAAGCAAAAGAAGAAAACACAGCTTCCAATGTAGTGTCCTCCGAACTTTCATCTTTTACCCCTGTGGTGGCTTCTCAGCTGTCCTGCCCCTCCCACCCCCACCCCCGGCCCGCCCCACCCCCAGCCCCATCATTACCAGCCCCGCCCCTCCT